>DWEJ01003562.1:0-10338 GCA_018245835.1 Mysoria sejanus stolli | reverse complement strand
ATAGCTAAATCCGGTTAGCAGACGTACATGTCCAGAAAGCAAGCAATCGGTGATAGTGGTAACATATCCATACGTACATGTAGTGTTTTTGTAAGCATGATCTGCGAGGGACTGCACGGTCTAGCTAAACTTCATTAGTCACTCTGCAACTAGTCATTGGTCAAAGTCATTGGAAAAAAGTTTGCCGTACCCAAATGTTTTGTGGACAAACTGCTACTAGTAAAAACATCATAACAACTTGATAGGGCGTAATTTGAGTGATGTTAAAATTAAAATAAGTGATATTAAAATTGTCCTCTTATATAGGTACATTTATTAATTACCGGTATCTCGTTTTCTTTAAAATTAACCGTGTGATTTTTCTTGGCTTACTATTATGTTTAGTGTAAGGATTAATTATAATTAACATAACTGGTGTTACTGAAGTCTATGTTAGGGGTAAAAAATTTTTTCTTTTCAACTCTTTTATCTTTTCCTTGTAGGCCAGGGATCTCCTCTGAGACTAACAGGGACTAATATTATATTAAAAGGATATTAAAAAAATAATCTTAATTCATTACAACTTATAGATATGGATAAAGCTTATAACAGCAGTTAAAAAAGCTATTGGCTTAAATTTAAGCTTTTAACTCCGGGGGTCTGGGGTTTAAGTCCACGCACCACTAATTAAAAAAATCTACGAGCGTTTTAAGATTAAAGATCAGTTAATATAGCAGTAAAAAGAAAAACAGCGAGTAATGTTCTCCAAAATGTTCTCCATAGGGAATTCTTTCTACCAGCCAGCCTGTTTGCCTAGATGTCCTTAAATTTTGAATTTGGTGAGATCAGTATTCAACAATAAAATGCAATAAAAGGTTTTGATGACAATGAACTTTATTGCAACATTGACTGAGATGTGAAATGAAAAATAAATTACACCAATCTTCACAAAAATAAATCAGAATTTGCCGTTATGAGCATTGAATTGTTAAATGAACGAGTTTTACGATTCGTTTAACTGCTTTTTCCTTCTAACTTTAAATAGTTAAACCGCAGTTGCCACTGTTTTTATTGTTACCGTATTGGAGCTGTTTTAACGAAGTTTTGTCGTTTTAGTTTTAACTATTTTAACGCCAATGTAACTAAAACACTGCTTTCTATTATATGCTCTTTATGCTCTATCAGAATAAAATTAAATATAGTTCAAAAAAACTAAAAAACCCGCTTTTTAGAACATCGAACTAAAAAGTAAAGAATAATTTAAATAAAGGTAGGAAAATAAGAGTGAACCAAAAATATAAGTATAATTGTATAAAAGCGTGGGGTGCTCGATATATAAAGAAAAAATAAGTGACATGAAGTTTAAATTATTCTTTACTTTTTAGTTCGATGTGCTAAAGCGTGTTTTTGTTTTTTTTAAACTATATTTATTTTAGTTTTTTAAAACTATATTTATTTAGTAATTAACTTCTATGCTTATAAACCTGTTTTGGTCTGTTTTTTGGTAATGTTAAAATATTCCATTGAAAATTGCGCAATTTATCTAATCGATGAGTTGTTTAATTTCTCAAGTACCTACTAAATGACGTTACGCGCGCCCTGAATCACGCTAACCATTGTATTCTTTTCTTGAATATTGTACAGGTGAAACTAATATAAAGCGTGTAAAAATAGATACGCGTAAATAGTAAGTTGACGCGAATATTTTTAAATTACAGTTTTATTTTTGTAAGTGTTAAGCAGCTCTAGAAAACCAGGCTCAAATTCGTAAATTCACGCCTCTAATTCCCAAACAGGTAGGCAGAAGGGTTCCTTAAGTTTTACCAAATAAGTTTACGTCCTACCATGGAATAAATGGTGAGCCTATTGCGATACATCGGGCACAAATCCAGATCCCAAAACTCGACTAAAAAATTTTAATTAGAAATTCTTATCAAAATCCAGTAGTACCTGATCCGGGACTTGAACATGCAAACTCTCGATCAGGAGTCGCGCTGCAAACACTTGACCAACGAGACAATTCCATCATGTTTTTGTGATATGAAGACATTGTAACAACCGAAATGAGTGTGGGTGATTTTTTTACCACGATTTATTTTGAAACCGCAACTAACTTAGTATATATGTACATAATATGTAGTATGTCAGCTGTTTGGCTAACATAATTAAGCTCTTTTGATACTTATTTTTCGGTCAGATAGCCGTGTGTGAATATGTCCTAAGATTATTAAATTCCTTGTTAAAGATGCGTAATAAAATCTTCCCTAATTACAGGATATAATTAGTATCTGAGGTATTTCCTTTAAGATGGATTTCTTTCTTAGTATTAAATTACAATTAATATGCCAGTAATAATAAATTGTAGGCGGTTTATAAATTCAGTACATTTAGGTTGAATGGTCTTACGGTTAGCAACAATTATCGTCCGTAACAAAAACACTAGTGTGGGCTTAGCACTGTTGTCTATTTTGCGTATGTAATTTGTGGGATTATCGTTTCTATGAATGTTTTTGATTTTGTTTTCAACTGACGTCCAAAATTTCTAATCAAAACGTGACGTTACGTTTTTATCTACTTTAAATTTTTGTACATTCCAAGATACAGAGTGTCTAGTATTCTGGCGTTTGAATGAAGCTACATTAAAACCCATAAACTTCAGAACGCAAGTCTTCTAAACAAACTAACCAACTCCATTCATAACACCTCACAAACAATGTGTAACGTTTTATTTGTTTTTAGAGATGCTCGTAGTATACGCGGTCGGTGGCACAAGCTAGCCCTAGCTGAGATAACTTCATAAACGGCACTATAAATAACTCGTTAAAAAATTTCGGTCTCCGACACGCTTCAGTACACAAATAGATGATTGTTTAGATTTACGACTTTATAACAGGATATTTACATATATAAATAAACATCAGAGTCAAAAAATTCTGAAATCTGCGTAAATGTATGAATGGAGAAGAAGCGCGGTCTGTAAGGATAGACTCGATGCTCTTTGTCTACCCTGTAAGGTACCTGGCGTGAAGATATGTATGTATAAATAAATACGTTTATAAAAATCATTCGTTTATTCCTTACAATAACTGACTGCCTCTTTCTTCGAGTCACAAGGATTACTGCCAAGCGCAGCCCTTGATTCGAATTCAAATTCAAATGATGCAATAAAACATTGTGATGTACATTCAAGTAATAAAGTTTCTTTATATATAATAGAAATGTCGATAGTTTCTTCCGAGGTTAGCGTCAGGCGTCGCCGGCATTAGCGCTAATGGGTTTACGTACGTCCTCTTCGTCTAGCCGCCGCACCCAGTCTTCTACATTTAAGTCGTAAGCACGGAACCAGACTAATAACACCTACACGATATTAAGTATACTTTCTTATTAACTAAAAATAATATATAAAATATCTATTAAAAGGTTCATTCTTCATACACTTTAGGTCGTTTTCTTTGAGGTCGTTTTCTTTGTTCAAGTTAAGTTTAAGAAAACACAAAATAATTTCAATTTACGTTCGTGTACAATATGTAACTGTGAATCATGTAAGGGATAATAAAGTTTTGGAAAGAAAATTAGAATTTTATTTATTATACCTACGTTAATACGTTTATTGTACGCAAAATAATTACGAGCATACGTTGATCGCTTTTCTTAGCCTTATTTATATCTAACTATATTTGTTACATAGTTATATTGTTATATTGACTGCCTCGTTGGTCATGTTGGTTGCAAGTGCGACTGCCGATCGGGAGGTCCTCGATTCGATTCCCGGCTCGAACACTACAAAAGAATTTTTCTAATGTACAAATTTTCTGATTTAGAAAAGTTTCTAGAAAATCTAAGTTAAATTAAAGTTCTAGTAGTGGTTCGGAGTCTGGATATGTGCCCGATGCATGGCGATAGGCTTACCACCTATTCCATAGTGGGATGTAAAAATGTATGCGGTGAGACATGGGAGTGTTCTGCATTCCTCTGCCTACCTCTTCGGGGATTTCAGGCGTGAAGATAAAAAAAGAAAAATTCTTTTGTAGTGTTCGATACGGGACTCGAACCCGGGACCTCGCGATTGGCAGTCGTACTTGCAACCAATATGACCAACGAGCCTAGTTAATATCTAAAATATCACCATTTTTATTATTGATGCATCTGTTTTCAAACTCACCTTTTGGAGTGGCAGCACATGCAATGGAAACCCATATTAATACCTACATCAAACATGTTGCTCATTTGTGTTATATTGATTTCAAACATTGGAATAAGGAACTGCCACCATGATTGATTATTATCTATTAAGAGAAGTTGATCATGTTATATACTATTCTTGTTGTGCATATAATATGTAATCAAGATGTCGTTCTATTTTTTACTCCATTATTTATTAATAATTTTGTTTGAAAAATTTTTTTTTTTAAATTTGATGTTGTTATTTAATTATTGCAACATGTAATAAAGAAGGAGTAGGACTTGTGGTTAAATTATTTGTCGTATGAAGGTATACATCCTGTATAATATGTAATCAAGATGATAGTCTGTAGTACTTCAAAGAAATGGTATTTATTATATCATTGTTGTGTGAGCAAAATTAGCTATGTAATTTTTCTTTATTTTCGTACTAAATCATACTAAATCATACTAAATCGTACTAAATCTCATACTAAATGTGTGGGAGTGTTTAATGTAACATTTATGGATATTTCTAGTTTTATTTTTAAAAAGTTATTATTGTTATTTTACTAATTAGGTAGAGTACTTTCGATATCAGTTTAAAGTTTTTTGATATCTGTAATAGTTACGGAATAATTGCCTGTGCACACTTAACAACTACACCCGATATATGTCAGCTGATTGGTTCAGAAAGCATCAAGAGATCTTGAGTTACAGTTAACACAAGAATTTTTGATGCTTGCTGTGGATCTTGATACCTATTTATGGAAATGTTTAAATATATTTTTATTAGTATAGACCTTAGCATACTGTAGACATGTTGTACTAATATTGCAGATTGTTAAAGAAGGCATGTTAATGCTAGGCAGGGTGCGTCAAGTTCAAGACACCAGGGTCTATGTGTCTCTGCCATGTCGTATGAGCGGCTTAGTCATGGCTTGCCATATCAGCGAAGCTTACAACAAGTTACTGGAGGAATATGTTAACGATCAGGTATATGAAACATTTTAAATATTTGTAGATACAAAAACTCACTGCCTCATTGGTTGTAAGCGCTGGCAACAGCTGATTGAGACTTCCGAGGTTCCAATCCTGGGTTGGGTATTATAGGATTTTTTAAATTTAGGATTTCTACTTACCACTTCTAGTAATGGCTCATAGTCTGAATTTGTGCCTGGTGTATGGCAATAGTGTCACCATTCCATTGTGGGATATAAAAGTAACTAGTGAAATTCTTCTTCTACTATAGTCATTCATCTGCTATAGTCCTCTGACTGCCCCTTCAATGGTTACAAGTGTTATGCTACATGCATTTCCAATGATTTTGTATACTATTCACCATGTATATACATATGTATATGAAGCTACTATACACTTATTATGCTCTTTACTACTCTGTGGGGCTTGGTGTGAAGATATGTATGTATGTATGTAAGTATGTGTTATGCATATATTTCCTATAATTAAAGCCAAAATTTCCAGACGGATAAAGTGAAAGATCTGCAGGAGATGTTCCGTCCGGGGCAGTATGTGGTTCTAAAGGTGTTGGAGGTGGCCGTTGACCACCTCATGATGACCATGATGCCCCAACATGTCAACAGTGAGAAATTGGCTGCAGAGTTACATAAAGGTATATATGTAACAAAAGCATCATGGTGTAACCTGTAAACTTTTTTGTTCTTCATGGTAACAAAAATGCTCTGTCTCCTCACTGATGCTTTTATGCACTTGACCATTGTAAGTGTGCTGTTTCCAAAAGTAAAACGATTATTGCTGGGATACAATAACTTGAGCACTATCTGATATAGATATTACACTCAAAAAAGTTTTTCTATAATAAATAAATAAAATAAAAAATATTAATATTTCTTTTTGGTTTGTATCTAGGCCAGTTAGTAATTATAATGATAAATTGTAATATAAATTTGGAGTTTAGCACTGAATGGACAACAAAGGATAATACTGTTAAATTTACTATGAAAATGTTTTTTTTTCTAACAACACCAGGAGCCCTTCTGCAGGCCGCTGTGTCTTCAATTGAAGATCATGGTTATGTCTTGGATGTCGGCATTCCAAGTATAAGGGCATTTTTACCGAAGAATGCTGCCAACACCGAGATTGACCTTGGTAAGTGGCAAGCTTTATGCTGTAATATTATTAATGTGACACAAAATCATTCACATATAGTCATGTCATGTTTTCACAAAAGTCCATAATCATCCCTCAAATCTCAAATATGAGAACCCTCTGTCTTAGTGTGCTCCACTTGGCACATTTTGACTTTTTTATGAAAATTTCACATTGGTAACAATAGGTACCTCATACACTACACAAACAAAATTGACTCCAATAAACTCTCTTGGATGGAGAGCTAAAGTGCAGTCTACAAATTTCGTTACAAGACTGTGAGTTATTTTTTCACAGATGTAGGGATGCTGACTTGGTGCAGCATCAAGTCGATAGTCCCGTCTGCCGAGAGCAGTGTAGTAACCCTCACCAGCGAACTGCCAGCGTTGCAGAAAGCCTTCCAGAAGAAACCATCTTCCACCCTCCTGCCTGGAAATGCTGTGGATTTTATTGTTGACAAGGTACTGTGGTGGAAAATTGATGATGAATTGAATGCATAAAAGTTAACGAATGGTTGAAGTGAAGATGTAACAAAAAGGGTTGTCCCATGCTTTTTTTTATGAAATACTGTAAGATCAAAGCTAGGTGTAGTTTGTCACAAATTTGCTTTGGCCTCTCTTCCATGAGTATCTAAAAATGACTTTATCATAAGTCTATTGTATATTTGTATTTATTAATGCGTAAAAAACTTTCACAGGCCTTGGACAACGGAATAGAGGGACACATATTCGAAGACCAAACGGCGTACATACAGCCTCAGCACGTGGACAAAGTCAACGGGAAGAGGCCGGGTCTCGGCCAGAAGGTAGGAGATACTACGTTGTCTTAGGAAACTCGTATTAACGTTAGTCATTACCTGCGCGTTGTATTCACTTTGCGTACTCGTAGATATAAATAAGGACGTTCAAATATATAATCGATCCTCTCTTGGGTTCTGCTGTTAAACATTCGTTTAAAATTATTTTAAAACGCCAAAAAAAGACCCATTAAAATCACTTTAGCCATGTAAACAGTCTAACAACACACGTTTAAATACCGAGTGTTTAAGTTTTGGTAATAAGTTTGGATTTTAAAATGTTCATAATAATTCTGCAGATCCGCGCCCGAGTGCTGTACGTGCTGCCGACGACCAACACTCCGTTCCTCACGATGAAGGCGATCTTCGAGACCACCTATCCTGACATGAAGGAGGAGCAAAAGTTCCAAGAGGGTGATATAGTCGACGACGCTCAGGTGAAACTACAATTCGGATGTTAATTGATTCACATGTTGATTCCCGTCCTCCATGAGGGACGGGGTGCGAGGGTCTAGACGCGAATATAACTGCGCAGCGACTTTGTTTTAATGTGGTGTTTTGCCTGCTCAGCTATTTTTAATTTTATCCACTAAATAATTAATATTAGTGTTGCATTGATATAAAATATACATAAGTGGTATATTTCATGGTAATTGCTCAGATGTAAAAAGAATGTTACAGATGCCATGCGCTTTTACGATGGGTGGCCGTTTGTGATTACTTTGGTCGTATGAGCGTTTGTTTCAGAGAGAACTTAAAACATGAATTCTGCTGGCGGTTGTACCTCGTGTTGTAAATCTAGTCAGAGAAGGAATTATTCTTAGTGTGCGGTGGGTACCTTGATGCTGCAATGGAGGAGAGGACTTTTTAAGTCTTTCGCAGCAGAAGGTGGTCCATATCCAGTAAAAAATTAAAATGAGTTTTAGTCTTCTTCCTGCTCCCAATATATTTATTTACTTGCCTGTAAGTTCACGTTTGACTGCAAACGGACCTGATAGTGAGCAAGACGGGGCCCTAGATATTACATGTTTGCCTATAAAGTGCCTATTCGCTTATGTTTTGATTGTCTTGAATAATCCCACAATATAACCGGTGGTACGTAAGGTACGCTTAAGCGAGTCTTGTTTCATCTCTCGAAAAGTGGAAACGTGTATTACATTACGCCGCTCTCAATACTCGCCAGGTGACGAAAGTGGTCGGCAAGACAGTGTACGTGCGGCTGGGCGGCGGCGGCGCGGTGGCCGCGGGCGCGCTGAACGCTACGCGGCGCGGTGTCGCGTGCTACCCGCTCGGTGAGCGCTACGTGTATTATCATTGTCAATGAGCTACTTTGTAAATGAACCCATATCCAACTACAGTGTATACAATACAATATACATTGAATTAAATAATACTTGAGTTCATAAAATAACTTCATTGTAAGCACCTGTAAATGGATACATGTAAAAAGAGAAGCCTGTTCAATGACAAACCTAGGAAAGACTAGACTAGACTTTTAGTGTTGATTACCAACTTATCAGACAGTCGTGTAAATGATGAATTTCATTATCTGTTCTGGATCCAGATCTCTGTGCATATATCGTTTTGTGTATATAACTGAGTGCATCAATTTCTCAAAATATCAAACGTAACAATGACCTTATAACAATTAACAATATTACAGGTAGCACACATAAGGTGCGAGTTCTGCGGTACAACATGTGCGACTTCTCCTACGCTGTGTCGGATGACCCACAAGTGATGGAGCAGCGCTACTTCAGCCTGGCGCACCTGTCCCCCGGGGAGATCGTGGACGCCACCGTGGCCACTGTGGCCGAGTCGCACGTCGTCCTGCAAGTGGGCAGGCTCACCGGTAACTCCACAAATATGAGATATATTACCTGGGAATATCATGCTACATAGGGTATTGCTATATTATGGTTATACAACTCATAGTAATGATATTTTTAAAACATTTCCACACAAGGCCATCTGATCTCAAATTAGGCTTCAAAGGAATATGACTATAGTAGGGAATTTGGTATTGTTAATGGTTGATTGGTACAGCCTTTGAGCATTACAACTGCCTTTTCTATGTTAGCTATAGATTTGATAACTAATCAGTTATTATAGGTATTTAAAAATGTTGCTTACTATTCATGCAAAATTACTGCCAAATCAAATCTCAAATAATAAATAATCAAATATTCAATGTTAAATGTCAAATCAAAATGATGTACATACATTGAAAGAAAACTTTCTTATTATCAGGATATGTCCCTCAAGCACACATGACTGACTCTGGAATATATGTTGATCCAAAGAAGGTCAGCAACTCGAAGCTGTCCAAAAAGAAGTTCAAGGTAAACTAATCTTTATTAATTGAACATAACTATATTGCAAGTAATTTTTTGTTTATAAAATTTAAGTATTATTATTGGTAGATAATTAATCAAGAATCCAATTAATGTATGAACATATTTCTCATTCAAATTGAAATCGTTTATCAAACCAGTCATTCTTTTGTCGTGGGAGTGTGATGAGGACTAAGAAAAATCTGTGAATAATCTGTATTGTGTGGAAGTTATGAAGGGCAAAATAACATATAGTAATATTATCATCTGTGGCTCCGGTTTAGGTGGGGCAAGAAGTGAATGCGCGGGTGTTATCAGTGAACCCGGATAGGAGGACGTTGTTCCTCACTCTGAAGCCAACACTCCTGTCGCCCGACTTGGAGATCTTGAAGACCTACGAGGACGTCGAAGTGGGCAAGAGCTATATTGGTGTTATCGGGGTAAAGAGACAGGATATATCTATTAAGATATTTATTTTTATCTAGAATATATATATAAAAAGCATAACAGAATATACATACTTATGAACGCAGTCTTACCGGTGGTAGGCGTTGTTTTCCACAAACCCATTGTTAAAAGAAATAAAAATCAATATATTTAGAAATAAATACCTTATAATTTTACCAGTAAATGAATCACAGAAAATGTTTTAATTTTCGTCTGTTATTATGCATCCGGCAGCAAATCAAGGACTACCTGCTGGTGTCGTTCTTCAACAACGTGACGGCGTACGTGGCGCGCCGCTTCGCCGCAGCGAGCGGCGCCGCGCTCGCCGACGCCTTCCACCTCGGACAGATTGTAAGCCAAACATCAACTAAAACGTTCGTAATCATCACAAAACCATTACTGTTCCACATTTTAAATACTTGTAGTACTAGTAATACTAGATAATAATATATGTGCAGGCAAATTGCACAATACTGCTAGGGGATGTAACGA
>DWEJ01003561.1:0-10338 GCA_018245835.1 Mysoria sejanus stolli | reverse complement strand
CTTTAACCGATATTGATTTAGGTTTGGGGTCAACGACCGAAACCGGTTTAGAAATACAACCGGTTTCCGAGCCTTGGATTATTGTAATGTATCTATAGATAATGATAATTTCGTATTCAATCAAGATCTAAGTAAATATCATTAATAAATTATCACACACATAGTTGTGTATTTGCTTCTATTGGAAAGTAAGATATATAGAATTTTTAAACATTTTACAGAAGGTTTGAGATCAAATGTGTAGTAGGACTTGTAATATCATTATTCGTAATATATTCATTGTTGTTATATTTGACCAAAAACTCTATTTGAAATTAACAATGGCTATGGCTATGTATATTATTGTACATAAATATCCAATAGCTGTATTGTAAATAGGTCACATTTATTTATTGTTTTTAACAAAAGACAGACTTGGCATTTACTACCAACCATCCTAGGTGATGATGAAAAGTTGGTTTAAGTAAACGAAAACAATTTTTTTTTTGATAATGGCATTTTAATTAATTGATTAGCAAATATCTTAATATATATTTAAATTTTTAACAGTTTCAAAATTATATGTACTGTTACTTTTGGGATTACCGTAATAGCAATATTTCATTTTTTAATTCGATATGAAATATTTGAGTATCCCGAACGCAGCGACAGCCCTAATTTTATGCGTTAATCCCCTTTGCAGAGATAAAAAAAGCGCGTTGCATTATTTCAAGATTAAATTACTTTGGTGATTTTATCTAGCCAGAACTGCGACTAATTTTTATTGTGTGCTGGAAATAATAAAAGGCTCATTAAAATTATTTATATTTATAACACTAAAATTACGATCTGATATGATACACTTCATAACGATAAATAAAAAAAAGTACCTTTTTTGTTTTCAAATAAAACTGACAACATTATCATCAGCTTTATGTAGTCCACTGCTGGCCATAGTCTTCCCCTGAGGGGTTATGCCGCAGCTTATGGATCGCAGAGCACACAGCTTATCACCCCGCCCGCCTGGTGACCATAGACGGTCAGGGTGCTTAGCTGTGCCTAGACAGTCCGCGCCATAGAGCGATCCGCTAGCGCCGAGTATAGTGGCCTCTTACGACACACTGTATCCCGGCACGAGGTCGGGGAATGTATTCTTACTGCGCCCCGATACGTTATACGTACTTACGTTACGTTTATAATATGTAGATGTCTATCAGTGATAAAAGGCTCAAAACCTATTCCATTGCACGCCATATAACCTAACTGGTGAATCGCAAAAGTGTACAACACTCTCCTGCCTACCCCTTCAGCTGGAATACAGGCTTTATGTTACGTCTATCCGCTAAACTTGTAACTCACGTTTAAGAAAGAAGCACAATTTTAATGGCACAACTCTAATCAATCCACGTGCAAATTTTGTTAATGTTTTACCAAATGCAAACAAAACTTACGTACGGTGGTCTAATTGAAGTATAAGAGGATTTACACGTTTTTGGATGGATAGAGGATTTACAGAGGATAACGTTTACACACGCTTTAGTGGTATTTTAATTCTTATCGACACTTCTGCGTAGCAACACTACGACTGTCGAGTGTCTGTTTGAATTTCATGCAAATCATATTCATATTATATGTATCAAATATTAATGTTTTTGGTAGGAGATATTACGAAGAAAATGGCGAGAATGCCATTATGTTTTAGCTTTAGTTTGATGTGTTGGACATGAGCAATAAATAAATGAAAATACATGGTAGAGACTGATTAAGTTGTCTGATTTAACCGCATATAAACCAGTTGATTTAATTTTGTTATCTCTTTATCTGATATTAAAACATTACATCGGAACTGCCATACGTCTGCTAATTCGGTGACGCTATTTTGCTGGAATGGAGACGCTGCGAGATGTGAGATATGATGTATGATTGTTTTTTCTTTTTTCGTGTTGATACTTTACATTAAAGCAAAGTTTTTTTTTTCGCAAATGAAATTTTGAAGTCATGAGAAACAGATCAGAGATATGGGGACCTGTGTAAATACAATATATCTACAGAAAAAACGTGTTCAAAAAACGTCATTAGCGTCGTCATTAACAATCACTATATCGTTGTACTGTGAAAAATATTTTTAATAATGAAAATAGTTATCCTTTATAATTATAAAAATAATTGATATTATAAAAATAATCACATTAATATCGAATATGAAATAATTCTTACTTACAGGATAAGTACAGGTGTCGAGGAGTTAGTACTAAGTTTATTTTAATAGTTCTCGACATTTAATTATTTTTAATGACGAAAATATAGATACCATTGTTCATGCATCAATGATCGAAATATATTTGTTCGACATATTGATTAAATTTCAACTACATATTTGGATTCGGTTAGTTTTCATTCAGATTCATTGCAATGTAACTAGCTGTAGTTTAACCATGTGTTATTTTAAACAGCTTGCATTTGTATAATCTGTTTTACCGAATGCTTTATTTAAATATTAATTTATAAAACGTGCGAGTGGATCAACATACCTTTGCCAATCTCTTCGGGGAGTGCAGGCGTGTTGTTGTTTTTGTTTTTACTACAGCTGCATGCTCGCTCGCGCATTAAAAAATTCTATGCGCGTCGTTTGCCACAGTATAAAAAAAGTCAACACAGTAAGATCAACACGGTATACGGTTCTTACTGTTTTGTTTTGCTAATCTACAAATTGTACACGCCTCGACACAATATGCCAGCTCTAATCGTGAGTTTCGTTCAATGTTGTTTTGTGCTGATATGCTTCATTTTCCTCGTGTATGGTTGTTTGTATATTGATTGGTTTAATTGATGTCGTATACGCATTCATTTGATACAACTTAAAAATTAAGATCATCATCATCATCATAATCAACCTATTCCCGTCCACTGCTGGACATAGGCCTCTCCAATAGCTCGTCACTGAGCTCGATCTTCAGCTCGATCTTCAGCTCGCTAGTGCAAGCTATGCATGCACCTAGCCGGAGGGCGTCCTACACTACGTTTGCCAAGACGTAGTCTCCACTCTAGAACACGTCTGGTCCAACTGTCACTGTCCACTGCCACTTCTCTGATCCGCTGGGCTAAAATTAAGTTATAATTTCCAAATCTAGATGAGCAAATGATACATTCAAATGTATCTTCTTCTTAACTGGTGTATGGAGAGAGTGATGCTCACTGCCTACCCTATAAACGAATTGGCAGGACCATATATTAACAACTTATACCAGTTCATCATGTTTACAAATATATTTAAAAGCACAGAATATCGTAAATGCTTCAGCTAAATTAACCAATATTCTAGACGATGAAAGCAATCAACGCGTGTTTATTTTTTCTTTTATGTTAACTCCATTTCGTTGGTCAGTTGCATCCTTGCCTGCATGTGCGTGTGGCAAGTCAAAAACATTTAATACCCGAACGAAAACCAATACCATAACCGAATATTCGGCTTCTATTCTATTTTCGACGGAAACCGAAACTCTAGTACTCTTTGGTGCTCCTGTCTATAGATGACCTGAGGGATGACCTGCTGTGTCATGAATGTTTTGATTTTTTTTGTACGATTTGAATAGCAGCTCGCCATATAATTATTTAGGTATGCGAATCACATCCATGTCGCCGGCATTTACACTGCACGTGATGAATTATGATCGTGGTTTTTACCTTGCGGCTTGCGGCTCGTATTGTAATTTGAGTTACCATTGTACCTACAATTTTTTTGCTTAACGATATCAAGGTCGCATAGTTTTGAATAAAGTCTTTACTGCCTCGCATGTCCTTTCCGAGCTAACCTTTCGTGTCCTTTTTTTAATAATTCTATACATTAACTTCTGTCTTAATACGGAGAATTACTTTTTAAGGAAGTTATTTTCAATTGGTCTTAATTACCAATGATACGACGTCTCCAATTGTATTTTTAACAACTAACTTTTTAATCTATGGATGTACCTAGCCAATGTTGATCAGTTCATTTATTACTTCAATGCCCGGGAGTGAATGTTTTCGTGTAGATGCATACGTTTGTGTGCGTGTACTAGTGATGTAGCGAATATTCGCATTCGCATTCGCGAATATTCACATATATTTGCATATTCGCATTTGCATTTGCAAAATTTCTGTGAATATTTTGCGAATATAGATTTAGAAAAAAATTTTAGAAAACTCAAATTCCATTCATTTTTGATTACTTTTAATAGAAGAAAAAGTAACATCCTAGTAATGAAATTAATAATCTTCAATTTATTATTTATTTATTTACTTTATTTTGAGGACTGAAACGTTAATAATTCGAAAATTCATTCAAAACTAGCCTTTGTTTGTATGAGAGACAGTGAAGAGGAATATCATTGTGAGATTAGAATTAACTCTTTGATCATTAATTTTTTATGTGCATTCTTATCTAGCGACAACGGGTAAGAAAATCGTTAAAAGGATATTAAAATAAATAAACAAGTTTATTTATATTAAGTTTTGTGCAAATCTACTAACTCACTACAACGTAATAAAGGAAGTGTTCTTGTTTCCTTTAATTATTATTAATCTATCAATATTTATAATGACACTTTCACCAGTCATCAGAATTATCCAAATTTCCTCAAGTTATGAGGACAGACCAGTGTAACGCAGTGCCCTGGTGGTCGAAAGAAATCGGGGTAGCGAGAGATCTGAATGTAATGGATGATAAGAGAATGAGAACGAGGGCTATTAAAAGTGCCATCGAAGTCTTTCCTCTTGCCACTGACTTACTACCATAATTCTATAACTACCATACTACCATAACTACCATACTACCTTCATTAATTGCGTACGCATTTGAATAAAAATCACTTCTCCATTATATTGAGACCAATAATGCAAGTGGACAAAAATTGCAAACTAAATTCTGCTTACCCCTTTGGAGAAATGCAGGCGTCATGTTATGTTAGGAGTTCCGATGATCACTTAACATTAAATTCTCTGTAACTATAGTAGAACTGTAGATTTACTAAAACACGTTTCGAAGTATAAATAGCCAATAGTGATTTTAATAACGTTGGCTTTCTCTTTTAACTAGATTCGCGCTATTAGTAATAGCTTTCCAGTTCGTTCGCTAAGAATCGCTGGGTCGACGGTTATACAAAGTTCACGGTTCAATGCTTGCGTTATAGCCCTAGGCGGGTTACTAAATGTGTGTAGGTGAGTGCATGTTACGAAATGTATACACTTGTAGTAAAGAAAAAAAACTTGTGGTGTAATGCATCTTTATAATACACGAAATATAGTACTAGGTGGGTTAGCATTCAAGATACGATCAGCTGTCGACTTTACGAGGAAGAAGAATTGGTTGTTAAAGAGTTAGGCCCGAGTCCCCTTTAACTATAAATTTTAGTTAGAAAAATGCAATAGCACTCGGAAATGGGACATAGGATCTCTTCTTCTCCTCTTCATAGGACCACTTGACCAGCGATATAGACCGAATGAAAGGAATTCTTTTAATGACAGTAATATTTTTCGGCACACACACAGACATTAGTGCATGGGAAGTATTTAAAATTCTTTGGACTTCCTTAACCTTTTTGAAACTCTTATTCATCAGCGATAAAGTATCTTGAGATTCTTGAGCCACTGGCCTGGCGCTGGCATCGGTTCAAATTACCTAGGCGTCTCTACGTTACAAGCCAAAACGCATTGTTTTCACTCCCACAACAAACACGTTACTATGCCCTACATATTGACTGAGAATGTTGTTTGTTATACAGAACGCTAAACATAGACAAAACGGATATATTGGCACAATACTGTGTAAAGGTGTATGGCAATAGGCCCAGCGCCTATTCCTAATGAGTGAATCGTAGGGATATACTGTAGTCCTTGGGATTGAGTACCCCTTTAGACAACACAGATGTGGAGATGCAAAAATAATTAGGTATTCGAAGATTTCTTTTATTTTCTATTCTTTTTCATTCTTTTCTCTGTGTGTATGTTACGTTTGAATTTGCTGTGGATTAATTTTAACATAAAAGCAAAACTATTTTTATGACAATTTTGTGGGTACCCTCTCTAGGCCTGAAAGGCGTAAAAAAATTGTTAAAAAATGTTTTTTTTTTGTCTCTGTCGAAACATTAATCAAGATAATTGTTTAATTTGGAAAATAATTTTAAGTTATTTGAAAAAGTGTCCTTCCATATATATTATTGATAGAAGTAATTTAGTCTCAAATGCACTTTACAAGGTTGCTCCAGCAATTTTCTTTATCAATCTAAATGGAGTAAATAAAAATCCTTTTTGATATCTATGCTCACACTTGGCACTTGTAAAGCACACTTTCGAAGAGGACCAATAACCTGCGTGAAACCATAGACGCTTATAATATGATAATCATGATGGTTAATGAACATTCCGAGTATGCCACTGATCATCAGACTGTCTGCTCCCGCTTTTAATACCTGTAGCGCAAACTGAAACAAATATAGCAACACCACGTGGCCTAAAAATAACACTGTGTCCAATGAAACATATTTAGCGACGATGTGATCAGTTCATCGACATCTAATACTGTTTACATGACCCACATGGAGTCGCTTTTAATGTACAGCAATAATTTTCATAAGGAGACTTATTGTATTAATGTATGTAGGTATGACAAGAGCGTATTCAAAAATATTTGTATAATTGATTTTTGTAACTCTCTTTTAATACATTATCGGTTTTAATATCATGTAGAGGAGTGGTTTAGTTAACCGAATAATTATTCTAAGATACAGTTTCGCTGATACGTATTCCTGATAAAGCTTGGCAATCAACCGAGTAGATACGATTGAGTTACCGATTCGATTTAAATCGATGTTATTACTTTCTTTCGAATAATGTGGAATCGAAAGATCGAAAAGATGTAGGAGATACTAAGTATGTTGTATGGCGAAAAACGTGCAATTTTTTGTAGAAAAGAAAACCGGGTGGAGCTATTCATTGATTATATCCTTGTATTTCTAAACACCATAAACTGATGCTACCACTTGCAACTTGTTCATGTACAAAGCATTCAGAAACACATTTGAAAATCGACAGCATTGGGCGTTGACAGACTTCAATTGAAGAACTATAGATGCATGTTTCATTTGTAGTATTTTTATTTTGTCATTGACTACGCTGACCTTTTGTACTATCAACGAGTGAAGTGAAGTCGAAATTGAAGTCGTAGAAAGCGTCGGGCTGGAGCCTGTAACTAATGAGATATACCGCCTACACAAATGTGATTTATATTTTTATCATTACATATAACGTAAAAAGTACCTGTTATTCGGATATCGACAGAATTGGCACGCATCGACAGCATGTATGCCAACATGCTCACAGCTGCGGCATGCCTGTCTGAAGAGAAAATTAGCTGACTTGTGTTTATATCTTGTCTTTCATTGTTCTTTCCATCTACTAATTTCTTACTATTTTAGATAATAGAGAATCAATTTGAGATCAAGTTAAAAAGTATTCAAACAATTATGAAACCAAGCAAATGTCAATAAAGCAGAAGCAAAAGAGAACATGAGATAAGAAATGGAGTATATACAAGTATTACAAAAGTATAATAGTAGATTCAAGATTGAATATTCATAGGGATGCAATGGCTAATTAATGAAATATTTGCTAATAAAACTCAAAAATAATTAATCACTCCTCTAACCAATAGCATTCTCAGCAGAAACTAACAATTAAAAAGCTAAAAATATCACAGATAGTTCCCAGTCTGTGCGAATTAAATGAGGTCAATCGATATCATCCAACGACATAAAAGTTGAACGACTGCGATGAACGTGGTACGGCACGACTTTGATCCGCGCTATTGCTGGTCTGATTCTACCTTATTACCTTAAAGTTGTAATATTTAATGACAGGTCATTTCTAAAACTACTCACGCTTCTACACAAACATTTTTTTATAAATTCAACCATTAATCAAGTTGGTCACGAGTAACGCACGGATGTAGGTGTGGATTTCAATAATGGAATACGATGCATTCAATTTCATTCGCTCAGGCGATATCAGACTAAAAGATGTGATTATGTATATAATTTGTATGGGAATAGCAGATTCGATAAGCTTAAGGCGCGAAAAGTCCACGAAAAGTAAACGTTGATGACAAAATTTAGATTCGTATTGCATAATAAATTACTAACTTATATTAAAATAGCTTGAAATAAAAATATATAATATTATGTGGAAATTAATGGCTGAAAGAATCCCAACAAATATTTTAATCGTTATTACCAATTCTTGTCTTGTTGTTCGCATTTTCCTAAGGCTTTTTAGAATTCCATGCAGGGATCTATCGATGAGTTCGCTCTTAAGTAATTTTTATGACTTTTCTCATTTCTCTTTTTCATAATCTCTTTTTCTCTTTTTCTCATAATATTATTAGCGGATCTTAGCTCAGTTTACTACGTATTAAAATTGTAAAATGCTTCCATAGCCACATCAATCATTTTAATCTCACGACGCAGTATTCAAATCTATCTAGTGTAATATTATTATAATAAAATTAGTATTGAGGTATTGTATTGATGTTGCATCATCGGTTGTGCAATGAGATTGTAAACTGTTTCAGCGATTCCAAGCTAAGTTGTCAACTTTTGTCATGAATATCTGTAACGGAGGTATTCATATTAATAAATAAAAACAAAAGACAAAGGATCGTATTGCCAAGGGCGGTAGAGTCGGTTTCATTAAAAAGAAAGAAGTCTAATGATACTTATTAGTGCGGAAATTAGAGCTATGAGTAGCTCAAACTCAATAAAGCAAATTTTAATGTTTATCAAACGTTTGTATCATGTCAGTTTGGCAAAGCTCATTAAAAATGTAAAAAATGGCAGAAACACTATAATAAATGCCATAAGTTTCGTATCATTTGACTGTGATAACACTGAAACTAATACCATTCATAAGATTTCGCATTATTTAAAAAAATTGAATACTCGTCAAAACATAGCAAGAAGAAACAATATTTTTTCAAAGATGTCTTATGTTGATTTAGGATTATTTAGTTTTTACCTTACTAACTATGGGGGAATTGTCTTATTTTTTATAATAGTTTTACAATAACGATAATTTCTTTTGCACCGTGTACTAGCGATGGTCAACAGTGACGGAATATTAGGCTTTTAAGGGCTTAACACTAATTTCTTCCATTATGTCGGAGTGTTGGATTATGTATGCAAATAACCTGCCTAAATAAATGCCATTATGCGATAACGCTAACAGTACTTTTGTTGTTGAAAGTTCCCCCAATGTTATGCAATAGTTTAGATGTAATTGTTGTGAAATAATGATTGTTGGTCAAAATTCATCATGAATACATTAAATATTTAATGTAACTTCTATTTCAGTAACAGCTCTAATTTAGCATTAAATTGAAAATTACAATATCGGTAATGAATGAATTGTTGTACCTTTACGTAATGTGGAAATTCTAAGTTGTATCTTTAACTCATATTTTTCCTAGGTATTTTCCCACTTGATATGTGCCTTAGTAACTTCTCATTCACATTGTGTTTTCCTTTGTCTTCATCGCCATTCTCTTAACCTACTACATTCAGGTTCTTCTGTCATATTTATTATGTCGTAAACATACAAACTTTTTGTCGTATATGATTATTATTATGATTTCCATAAATCCTCTTAATGCTTCTGAATCATATCTATTATTTTCTCTTGTATGTAGTGGTTCTACTTTCATGTTTCCTTTGAAATATTTATCTGTAACTTAGCAGATTATTATTACTCCACACGTCTGTCTTAAAATTCTCACATCGGTTGTTTACAGTTTCCTTAAAGCTGTCTTTTTTGAGGGTCAGCGCCGCTCATATCCGTTTATGGCAAGTTTGTTGCGGCTTTATAAATTGTATCTTTTAATTTAAGACGTATTCGGAGAGTTAAGTCATTTTCGTAACTTTTGTCTCAATCTCATCCAATCTGTTTTAATTCTATACGAAAAAAATCTATAATTTCCCTATCATCTCAGTATAATTATAATAAAAGTATATGAAATATTGTTTATAATTGATTATTCCCTTTTAATACATAGTTTAATTATGATGAATATTAAAGTAGTTGCACTTTAATAAAACAAATTAATACCCTGAGACTGCTATTGTATTAATATCGTTAAAAAATTTATCAATACCAGTCAATATTGAATCACCAAATGATGAATGTTCATTAGAAGCATACATTTCATACTCTATGTCTGAACTTATGTGCAGACATAGACTGCAAACTGGACATGTGCTGGAAATATCGCACCGCTCGTTTGTCACGTGAACGTCATCAAAGTATTATGAAAATTTTATGTTATTATGAAATTAT
>DWEJ01003560.1:0-10338 GCA_018245835.1 Mysoria sejanus stolli | reverse complement strand
CCAAAAAATCAAAAAATACAATGATCGGCATAGGTGCCGATCATTACATCGTGAAACAAATAAAAATTCAGTTATTGGCACCAATAAAAAACCGGTATATCTGTTTTATATAGCTCAAATAACATTTTAAAAGACCATGTGTATCCAAAATGATATAAACACATAGAAGTCCCCTTGCAAACTCACCTATAAGTAACTTTTTCGTGTCTAAATCTACCCTTCCAAACTTAACTATTTGTTAAATATTTACCGACTTTTTCATACTTGCTTTTGAAATATTAATTTAAGGTAAATAGTTAACGTTTGGCTTATGGATAGTTGTTACCAGTGTAAGAAATTGTATGTTCTAGCAAACGTAATATGTGATAAACGATATAAAAGGAAATCATTCTTATTACACAGAAAAAAGTGCCCGGGAGCCAATCATTTTGCCAACAATAGTACTGTTTTCCCTACCAGCACATTTCATAAATGAAAATATTTCAGTAGAGTTAGATATTAATGAAGATTGAGATCCCCAAAAGCTCGACATATTAGAGTGACAATAGCATGTTAGTATCGCGTGTAACCGTGAGAACAGGGCCTGATTACTGTGTTCGGAGGGAATCAAAGGCGCCGCGCGGGTCCTAATCGCCTTTATTTGAACTACACCCTACCCATAAAGCTTAATTCATCGTAAGATTATTTTCACATGCGTAGCGCTTCAAACGATACGTTTTATTAAAATAAAACAGAGGTAACATACAAGAAACAAAGTTTCATAGAAGTAATGGTAATAATGTACAAATTTATATGGTACTGTGTAAACACTGCAATCATACAATTAAACGATTCGCAGGATCTACGTACACTGTAGCCTCCCTAGAGTGAACAGAAATCAACCTGGAATAGTTCCCAAATTAGTCAGGCTATCTCGAAATCGTATATTTGAGAATATGGTATGGCTGGTACATATAAATCCAAATCGTTATTTCAAACTAAATATTTTTTTGTAATACCAAGTATAATTTCTATCCTTAAGTTAAAAACGTTTGCACGGTGTTCGTGTGAAGCGCCTCCATCAATAACATCAGTCGATACACCTTTCATTAATAAAAAAAGGAGAAACTAGCCATCATTAACTATTGATTCAAATTACCATGTAAGGGTTTCTTTCTATGTGTTGTAAATAAAGAAATAATACACATTTTATTGTCTCAATCGATGAACAGAACAGATTTTGGGATATTTATACATACATATATACATATTTTTATCGTTGGACGTCTTTTTGTGCAAGGGCTAAAGTATCAGTCTCTGAAGTAAGTTAAATACTGATTCGGGTTTCATCAGAGCTCATGTGAAATATAGAACCGAAGACAATGTCCAGCAGTGGACTAATATACCTACATGAGTTTGATGATAATTACAATATGAAAAAATATTTCGACTCAAAAAAAACATTTATGTTAATATTTGAATTCCAAACAACTTATATTACCGAGATAAAAGTTAAACAATATAAAGTAAGGTTGCTTAGTTGAAAACTGGGACACACATACATACATAAGTTTAAATGTAACAACGGCTATCTATGATGCTAACAATTCAGAGATGCGGCTGAATAAATTAATTTGGCACGCAGTCTCGCAGAGACGGGCGGGAACGGCTAAGCCATGCAATCAAACTAGGGGCTAAAGCTAGAGGTTTAGCTGGCCGGTTAGACGAGACGATCTAACGAACAAAGAACTCACATCACACCGATGTTATTTTCATGTCATTAATTTTGGATTTAACATGTTCGACTTGGAATATTTTTGTTATCACGTCCACTTTGATGGGTCTAGACAGCCTCAGATTGAAAACAATATTATTTACAGACATTTGATTACATAAGAAAACCTAATATTCATTTAAATTGATTTCAATCTAGTTATAAAAATCAACTTTCTCTATTTTAATACCCTTCTACCTTAATAAATAATATTTTCCAAACATATTACTACTTGTGTTTACGAATAAGTTTAAATCTTTGTTGGATTTGATCAAATCAATGTTGAATTTGAGGTCAGACTCACGAGTAGAAAAAATTTAAAACATTGGTTACTCACTACTTTCAAACATCCAACATTAACGATATGGAAACAATGACTGAGATCGATCGAACAAATTAAAGAACCACTAAAGAGAAATTAAATAAATGTTGTAAAACTTTACTGAACTATCTCCACTACAATCCATCCACACCAACACCGTATCCACTAATGGGATGACAGAATGACAACGCTAAGCCCGCCAACCTATTAGCTGGCCGTTAGCTGACGATAACATCACTTGTCGATACTACAGACCGATAACATGTCACTAACCTGCATCAAATGCTGTCGCAGTAAGAAATGTGCTATTAGCATCCATCTTCAACTATGGTTAAACTTTGCAGCACAAATGTTTTTTCTTTATTCTTCAAGATACTATTTTGGGATAGAAAATTGGTAAAATGATATAAAGGACACTTGAAATGAAATGAACATAATAAAAATATCTATATTACTATAACTGCAAGCTATCCTACTTATTGGCCAGAAGAATGAACGTCCGAGGTCCCAGGAAGTGTCGTGTTGATGAGCTAGAGCTAATAGAGATCTTATAGTCTAATTTCATGCGTGGAACAGTATAGTGTGTACAAAGTTGCATGCAAGATCTCTTCCAATTGAAATGAAACAAACACAAAAAGAATCTAATTGACCGCGGAATTGTCGGTAACAGATTCGAAACTTGGAAAAATGTCTGGAAACATAAATTATCGGGAAGAGATGAAATCATTCTCGATATTTACTAGAGAGAATGAAAAAAATGCTTTCTTCGTTTCAAAGGTATTTTAATGCCGTAAAGATTGCAATTTAATTTAAGTCTAGACGTCCGATAGCGAAACGGTGCTAGAATTTAATTGTGCAATTCCTGCTTATAAGGCGGGGTCCTAATATTGCTCTGATCTCTGGACGGGGGGGAGAACAAAGAATTTATGGAGCACGTGTGAAGCCGAAGAACGCAGCTTTTTTTAGACAATACCACAGCTCCTGTCCTTAGTATTTTGAGACTTAAAATATTTCTAATTCAAGACGCTAGCTTCCTCGTTTCCTTGGAATCACAAATGTCAATGATGAACGCCAGTTATGGGGACATATGAAATAGAAATGTATTTCAATATAATATGTTATAAGCAATGGTAGTTACATGATTTAGAATTCATTCTCCCCTCCCGGGATCTTGGGTTCACATTCGGATGCGCTCGTTTTCACATAAATGCGCTTGAAAAGTTGACGTTGTAGTATAAGCTATTCATATCAACTATCTTTTAAAGTCATTGTTTTGTGAGGTGTCAAAGTTTTAAATGCTTCACCTGGTAAATTACATTTTTGCATAAGTGACAGTGTCGCACGTTGGGTGCGATATATACATGTAAATCTGAAGGTTAAAAACTTTATTGTGTATCTCTGTGTGTGTTACTATGAATAATAATATTATTATGTAATTCACACATAGCCATCCGATTCCAAATAGGTTGGAATCTGTGCTACGGTTCACATAAATGCGCTTTATGATATAAGATAAGATATATATCTGATAAGGCAACCATTCTCATCCTGAACGGAGATCCGTGTATAAAATTGGTACAAAAAATGGGTTGATGATAACGGTAATGACAATGACACAAAATACATGAAAATAAAACTAAAATGCAACCCCAATGTTACAATACCGTGTAACGAAGACTCGACAAGCGTAACTTAGGAGTTGTTTGATATAACCGCTGTGTATTCGTCAGGATTGACGTGTAGCTATGTATTCGTGTACGCAATTTACCATAAACGCGATATTATTTGCGTTGATACGTTTGTTATCATCTCACTGTCTTAAACATTTCTCACCGCATCCAATTAAATAAATATTTTGTTAAAAATCGTGTAAACTTTTCTATAAAAAGGCACTTATAAATGATTGTTTGTTAACTACAAAAACAATTATTTATAGACACTCGTCGTAGTTCGCGCCGAAAACCGCACGAAAAGAGTGTGGTAAATGACACTCACCCGCATCGCTGACAATATCACGTACTGAATATGGCCAGATGCGGCACAGAAAAGATCACATTGTACTCTTTGGATAGCATGTACGCCCGTAGTTTATTTTTATTTCCATAATTTACAAGGGAACGTCACTTCTGTATATAATTCTAGTAACACACACTATGAGACAAAAATTTTTAGACTTTTTAGAGTGATCTTAGAAATCTGGAAATAAAACAGGAACACTTCAAAACCTTCACAGTAAAAAACTACGCAACGTTATGCAATCGGGTAAAGAAATCATCTATTCTATACAGTCGACGGATCTCGGTACAGAAACGATTTCGTACGTATATGGAGTCCGCCTTTCTAAGATCACTATCTGACCTTTCGACCTTATGTGTGATGTCTACAAATTTGGAATACCTATCTAGACTACATCTGTTATATTTATATGTTGTACGTACAAATGCTTTTTGTGTATGTCTTCATATTTGACATTCGATGCTACTGCCTACCTATGTATACATACGTACATGTAAAGATATCACCGTTACATTTTTCTGGACATTAAACACTGCTGTGTGACAAAAAAACACAAATCAACATTACGTAGGACAATTCACTCCTGTAGTATAAAATATCGAAGCTCAGACCTGCTATAGCTTACTAAAATAGAACGCTTCATGTCCAATAACATCTGTCTATGTCTTTAGTTGTGCATGTAAATTAAGAACCAAATAACCCTAATTGGACGACATGATCCCTATTAATCCCATGAGAATAAATCAATTTACAAAATACTTTATTATGTTCTATTTGGGTACACTTCACAATTCTATTATAAATTTACATCTTAATAATATTAACATAACTCCGTGAACATCTTACTTCTCCAATCGAATATAGGTACAAATATTCCCAGGAATTCACTAAAATTCAAGATAGAGATGTTGACTTGCACGTTTTTACTGATTCGATTAAGCTGCTAAGTGGGAAAGGCAGGAATCCTTTTCAACAAAAGGTTCTTACCTTTTACCTTAAAAAGGGTTAAATTGAGAAAAACCGGAATACCATTAATCAAAGCGTAAAGAACGGAACGTGGTATTCTAAAATGTTGGCATCCATTCTTCATACCGTTAACGGTAGATTTTTTCTATGAACATTAAATCACTTGTCTTCACCCGCCGCGTGGGGTCCGAATAACACGTGGGACAATATAGCCCCTTGGCACACCCCTGTAATAAACTCCACCGTTACTTGACCCACGTTGCCCCCCCTATTTTTCAAACCAAATAGGTGTCCTAAAAGAAACAGTTGCCCCGGATGCGGTTCAAGTTACACTAGTCGCAAGCTAGTAACAGATGTTCGTATCGACTAAGTCTTTTGAAGTAGTTCGTTTCACGGCGCACAGTTTACGTGATCTATGTACATGTGTTGTATTTTTTTCGATAGAGGGTTGCGTCCGAAGATGTTTTAAACATTGCTTATTATTGAGACAGGTTCTGTCCTTCTACTTTGCAAAGAAAAAAAATACTGCGTAAACTGTTGAAAACATGTTTTTGATCTGAAACGATGTGTTGAATCAGTGATTATAATTATTTATCGCTGCTACATGGTGTTAATCCGAGAATTTGATATGATAGCTTATAAATACTTATGACGAACACTTTGAGAAACCTAATGTGTTTTCCCAATCTCTTCATACAACATATACACATTAACACTGCCGCTCAAAGAAATCGGATTGTACAAGGATTTAAATGCAATTTCTTATTATAGCTAACAACGAAAATTTTGTAAATTTTAAATCGATATTCTGGGCGAATACCATATCTACTATTAAAGCTTCAATATAAACATCCATGGTTAAAAAATAATAAATGAGTGGCCTATACAATCGTAGGTTATTGAAGAATAAACAAAACAATAGCCTCATAAATCCTCTGTTATCCCTACTTACATCAAAAACACCACATCACCACTTATTTTACATAAATATTGAAGAAAATTTTAATAACAATGCCAATCAAATCCCATGGTGTCCTACGAAGGGTAGAAAACCCTGTGATGCATTTTGAAGTTGCTCGATCAGAAAACATCCCATTAAGTAATTTTTTTTGCCGAAATTTAATGTCGAGGGTTGCGTCCATATGGGACTGTGGGATTTGCTAATCCCAGTATCACGAACTCCAAAACAGTCACTAACACATCCACAAAAGGCATATTATTACACAGCGGTTTCTGTAGACTTTATCCCTAAGCTGGACCGGCAGCTGCCTTCAGTGCACCGTACTTTCAAGCCCCAAATGCAATATTGTGTAGTAATAATAAATTTCAAAGACAAGGTACTTTTCGTTGGGGTGACGTAGTAAGGGTTGATTATCGGCTCGTTTTCGGTACATTCCCCGAAACTAATGTCTTTGTGATACGTTGCACAACGGTTCTTTCTGGATCAATGGTTCAAATCTCGTTATTGGAACATAAAGATGATTAAACCGTAACGAAGAATTGTGCCCAATTTGAGAATATTTCGAAAACCATACCTCTGTCATGGGTTACAAGAGAATCTCCAATTTCCATTGATATGGATATATTAATGGAAACAGATCATACTGCTTGCTTTAACTTTGGTAGATCGCAAACGACATGTTAATGCATGCGTGGTGGGCTCGATTGGTCTCGTGCATCATAGTGGAAAAATATCATCGGTGTACGTTGAGCTATAGAAAGTAATGCCGAGTATTTAGTGCCCGACAAGACTCGATTCAATTATTGTTTCGCAATTATTCATATATTAAATATTTTTCAATATCCAATATTTTATCATATTCAATATTTTGTCATTTTCAATATTTTGCAATATTCAGTATTTTGCAATGTTCAATATTTTGGAATATTCAATATTTTGCAATATTAAATATGTATTCTATGTAGAGTATTTCCAACGAGAGTTCAAGCTACCGCTCAAACTTTACCGTTTATTTGTAAGTTTCGATATTATTATGGGTTATTGTAGGTCGGCTAATAATGTACTCAAAAATAATCTCGTCCGTTCTGGCGACTGCTAAACTATTATATCTTATACACTGTTTTAATTGTTTGGCTTTCTTAAATCAAAATTATGCTTTATATGTGTATACAGCTATTTTAGTTCTTAAAACCATTATATCATAAGCTTAATTATAGTTTTGTAGCAAGGCATAGGTAAAATTTAATATTTCAATCACAAAAGGAAATAAAATGAAATGCTTCGAAAACATGGAGCTTTTCGTAACCATCTACCCACGCTGTTTACCGTATATCACATAGAAAAATAAACTCCTTAAACGCTTAAAAATTCTTACGTCCTCAAAGACGAGAACTGGATTCAGTCCATTCAAGCATACACCAATTAGCCTTGAACCGCCTCGCTCCTACATAAGCTCGCAATGCTAGGTAATTGCGGGGATTGACTCAGATTACGAATGGATCATTTTATGTTGGACGTAGAACAATAAAGGTGTGAAAGGGGTTTAAATAAACACTCTTTTGTTGAGCGGACTCATGGTTGTAAGGACGCGTTGGGCAAATAGATTATGGTGTAAGCATTGTCGTTGAAACGGTTGCGGGACCTTTGTAAATGGGGGTCTTAAATACCAGATTTCAGTAAAGTACCGAACGACCGAAGACAGCGGCGAAAGGAAATGAAACTAAAACAAAAGCAGAAACGGAAACTGTTTCACTCTTTCGTTGTCTACGCTCCTCGTTTTATAAAAATGAAAAAATATGAATTTGTACCGTATCGTGGTCTCCACGGGTTGCTTTGGGCGAAAAACTCTTTTTTACCTTGTCATAATATTTAAAATATACATTTCTTCACTTAGCCAATGTGTTTTGTATTAAGACCGCAGACATAATTCAAATTTTTACTATAATTCATTAATTCCGTAGTATAAAAACTTAGTAAACATACTGTAATTAAATAACATGATAAATTTCAAAGAAGTACACAATAAAAGTTGTTTGTTCAGTTTATAGGCAGAAAAATTCTTGTAGTGGTTTATGATCATGCAACGTATTTTTTTTATTTATAATTGTATTAAGTAGACCACGCATTTTATTTTAATAGCTTTTGTTATTTTCAAGCTCTATCTGCCTACCCTGTAAAAAAAACAGCGTGCCGGTGTAACAAGGAGTATAAAGTTTATTATTTCCACAAAATATAAAGTATTTTAACATTAGCAATGAACACGCTCATACAGAGTCGGAAGTTTCATAATTCATAACACATATTTGGTTATAAAGCGCGGATGTACCCACTACGCCGAAACGGTGGACCCGAGTCAAGTAGTTGCTCTGAATGAGAGGGTTCGCTGGGGTATATCTCATAATAACTCCACAGACATTATAGGACATACCCCTGATTAGCATGTTATGATTTAATTAACATATAAATAGATTACATACATTTTAATAATAGATTAACACAGGAATAGTTAAGTTAGTTTTATTTACAATGAAGACAAGCGAACATTTTATATGGCCGTGGATCGAACGGTGAAACAGAAAAATACGCAAGAATGAAACAAATACAAACTTAAAAATAACAATAGGGTTGACAGTATTAATTCATTATTATCTTTTGACTGCCTTGTTAGTCGTGTTGGTTGCTAGTGCGACTGTCTATCCGGAGGTCCCGGGTTCGATTCCCGGGTCAAACACTACAAAAATTTTCTAATTTAGATTTTCTAGTAGTAAAGAAGTTGTGTAGAACTGAAGTGAAAAGAACTGTAGTGAAGAAGTAGTGTAGTAGTGTAGAATCGGTGAAACGTGGGAGTCGGTATTCTGCATTCCTCTGCCAACCTCTTCGGGGATTACAGGCGTGAAGTTACGTTTTTTATCTTTTTAATAAATTATCATGTGCATATGTAAAATGGTCATGTAAAGCGTGCTCTCGATCCAGCTTCATTAAAGGTTTCAGGAGAGATTAAAGCGCTGAAACTATCCGCGCTATTACTACAACTGTTCGCAAAACAATCCTCGTACGAGTGGTGTAGGAGACCCCATACTGGAATTTTCGCTCTCTGCACCCCATTGTTGCTAATGCGGAGCCGGAGCGCTTATGTTCTCTCGTACGTGAGCAAATTAAAACTTTTGAAGGGGAGCCAGCTAGGGTTGCCTAGTGCTTCAGGTTGACGTATGATTGGCAACCCTATTTTATTTCTCGCCGGATTTTAAATAGCAATAAAAAGTATAAACATAGTTAATTTTGATAATGAAACGTATTTAAATATAAATATAAATAGAATGTTATTAAGTTGTACCATATTGTAAAAATTAACTTTATAGATCTGACTATTTGTTTTGCTGCCATTTACAATAGATTTTATGGAAAAAATATATTAACAAACATCATCCAAAATTAAACGAACAGAAAAATGAACAGACCTTTTTTAAATTATTATTACATAGACCTATATGAAACCTTTAACAAACAGAAAGTTGGGAACCCTACAATAACCTGCGCGCAATAGAGAGCGTTGTGCGCGTACGTTACGACCAAGCAACTCGACGAATCACGGCTCTGAGAAGCGAGGAAGCGTGCAACGATGGAAAAATTTGTGAATGAAAACATAATTTTTTTTCTCTGTAAATCACTAAAGCGTGGAACATGTTTTCCTATTTGAGGAGTTATACCGAGCATAAAGAATTCTGTTGTGAACGGAGATAGACTATACAAAGCGCACGAATATAATTTAACGGATCATAATTCATATTCTTTATGTTCTATTTTAAGTGAATTGTTATAGAGTAAATAAATCAATACGTAGTAAATCAGTACGTAAATAACAAAATACGTAGAAATATACTGTATACTTCGAAAGACGCATTTTCCTGTTAATATAAGGTACATACAAGTAACATGTTGATAGCCGCAGGTGCTGAGGAAGGCTAAGGCTCACTTATCTGACCAAGTAGGTCAAATTCTGACTGATACAGTTAGATAGGGTGTTAGATTTCTCCGGAAGCGGCATATCAAGTATGTATGAATCAAGAGAGTGATGAATCTGGAAGACGTACGGCAGGGCCGTAAGGATAAAGGTCTTTTACTCTCCGCTCTCTGCTCACCCCGTAAAGAACCTGGATTAAAGATATAGTACTAATAACATGAACCAGATAATATAAGCTGACTGCCTTGTATTTGATGCAAGAGCAGTCAGTACAGGTACGAGTACAGGTTCCAGTGTTAGATGGCACGGTCAAATACTATTAGGATTTTATAACTTGGAATTCAAAGTAATGTTTGCAG
>DWEJ01003559.1:0-10338 GCA_018245835.1 Mysoria sejanus stolli | reverse complement strand
TAAAAAACCTAGCCAGCACAAGGAATAAGATTGTGTACCCACCAATAAATTTATTGTTTTACCATTACCATCATTAGCCACTGATGAATTTATGCATCCGATTTGAGATTTGTGCCCATAATCCGCACGGAGGGCATTTAGCCTCTCCTAGACAGGTCACGTCATAGTACCGGAGATATATTCTTCATCCGTCCAATCACCGCACATGGATACACGGATTGTTTCATCCATACTTATATTATAAACTATATGTAAATTTACTTTGCTACATATATACCTAATCATTTTATATAAGAACTAGCTGTGCCCGCGACTTTGCCCGATTGCAATTCTAAAATTCTTATTACATAAGCTATCTACCAGTGAAAGTCTCGTCAAATTTGGTCCAGCCGTTCCAGATATTTGCCGGAACAAACAGACAGACAGACAAAAATGTTTAAAAAATGTTATTTTGTTATGTGTGTCGTCTGTAGACACACATATGCAATTAGTAAAAAGCTGTTATTTCAATATTACAAACATGCAGACGTACAGATTATTGATTTTGTAAAATTACTGAATCAAATAGGACAAACCCTACCTACATTATGGGACGACCCAAATTATCCTCTGGTTTCCAAGAATTGTAAGGCTTTAAAGATAATGAAGGTTCGAAAATTTGTATGAGAACCTATACTAAAAGGTAAACATAAAAAGTATAGTAAGATATAAAATCACTCATCGATTGAAAAAATGTACTACGAGTATGTACTATGTACTTAAACCTTCTCAAACAGATCTTCGGATTTGATTATGAAGAAGACTATAATGATGATAATGATAACACAAGTACTTTTCAATTCTAAGTTCAAACAATAAACATAAACGTATATTCAATATTATCCGTCTGTCACGTTCCACAGTTGGGTCTGTGCATCTCCAAATGGTGTTTTGTCCATAATCCACGCTGAGTATTAATGGTAATCCACGTTGGGAAAGCGAAAAGTAGCTTTGTTCTTTATTAACACTGCCCGACAATAGCTAGTCATACTTAGATGGTTTGCATTACACCGTGATCAGCTGGCCTCTAGAGCCACCTAAGTTATATCTTGGAACCCTTTACTGACCCTCACATTCAATACATATAACAATCTTTAATTATCTGTATATAATACATTGTATTAAGGAATCAAAAATATTTTTAGGTTAATAAACAACTCTACACAAATATCCAAGCATGTTTGCATTGCGAGGACGACACTGAAAAATCACATGTTGCTATTAGAAATTGTACCTTAAAGCCTAAATAATAGATGTATTATTTCAATGATATACTTGTTGCGCATTGCTTAGTCTTATGGACGGAAAACAATGGTATGCAATGGCTGCGTTATAATACTGAAAATATGTAAGCAATGCTCACCTGGTAGTGGGTGGGAATGATACTTGACGGTCAATCGGGAAAAATCACAAAAGAACTTTAATTAACAATAATAAAATCAACGAATATTCGCTGACGATATGGTGCCTTCACGCTCTTTCGGTAGATTGAGACATCCTGGATAGTTGCGAGCTGAAAATCAATACTGCATTCCCTAGATACGCGGGTCAATTTTGAACCCGAGGTCTGGTGTTTCGGAACATGGTATGGTACCTCGTAAACTTGTTCCAAACAATCTATCCGCCCGAAAGTTCACATCGCAACGTCGCCAAGGTAATCTCTCATCCTAAAACCATCTTATTTGGCTATAAATCAAATTGCGTGTTTAGCTATCGAAGCGTTGGAGTTTTACGAATGCGCAACATTATGCGCAGTGCACCCAAAACTAACAACCCCTGTGAACAACGGGGAAAACTGCGAGAGCTCCGAGTCGCTGTTTCAAGTTCAGGAATATACAACTCATTTTGAACCTTAGGACGATTAAAATAAATGCTCTATTTCTGCGCAGTTGACGATAGAACAACGTAGCACATAATTAAAACGTTGTATGTTCCTTCAAAATGAACTGAGCCTTATAAATTAGGTTATTTGGTACAATTTACTTTGTGGCATATTCGAATTTATATCGTGTGTTTGCTTATGGATATTAAACCTTGGAATAATAGAGATAAAAGTGAAAATTGTTTGTACTTATTAAAATAATGATCGCTCGATCATGGTAGTGTGCGTAGCGTCGGAACAAAGAAAAACCTTGTTACATTTGCGTGTGTGTTCGTATTTGATAAAGAAAGGGTAACGTCATATCTCGATTTTGAATTTTCACCTATGAATGTGACATTCGGCGGGATAAACGTAACTACGTTTGCATTCTCTGTGTGTGTGTGAGTAACGTAAATACAAAATTCTTTTGTGTAGGTGTATTTTAATATTACACATTTTTCCACGTCACTGGCTGCTTCAGTCTGATGGAATTCGGTGGAATTTTGAAACATCTGAAGTGTGGACTCGATTCGACATTATTAATGTTGAGTTTGGAATGTTCTAGCAATAAAGCATGTCTGGAAAATTAATAGTGTTTTGCTTTTGAAGCCTGATTGAAATATTGATCTACGGTTAACATTATTACGATTATATCGTCACGCCGGGTTATTATTATTACGATTATATCGTCACGCCGGGTTATTATTATTACGATTATATCGTCACGTCCTTAACGGGTAAAAAGGAACCACAGAGAGTCAAAAAAAATACTCATCACGTATTCGTGTACGAAAGCTTTTTCGAAGACCATTGACAATCCATTCAGCCAGTATTAATTTTACACACAATAACTGACTATCGTTTTTTTTATCTAAATTTATTGAGAGTTTTTAATACTGTTGTATATGCTAACCCCATTGTTCCTTACGCTTATTATTATACATTATAGCTATGTATAACATGTGTACGCGTTCATCAATGCATCACTTCGAGCCAGAAACATGTGTAGAACAATATATAGTTAAGTATAGTTAAATGTAGTTAGTATAATTAAATGTGTAATAGTATATAATTAATAATTAGTATAATAAAATGTAGTATATAGACTATCGTTATGTATTATAATATATTTTCACTATCAGTACTTACTTAGCGTTTCTGAATTTGTTGTTTAATTTAATCGTCATCATCAGCCTATTACAGTCAATTGCTGGGCATAGGTCTCCGTTATACATATAATCCCCACGCTGGGCGTGTGGGACGGGGATCACCTCTCACGACACCCCGTATCCCGGCCTGGTTGTTATCAATAATGCAGTATTGGTAAAAATTTTAGTTAATGTCACCGTAACTAAAGCTCACCTAAACCAATATACGACACACGATGGTTGTCCCCGCGGGTGTCATAAAATTGTAATGTCGGAGTTACATTGTGTCATTCTTCAATATTCGGAATGTACATTGTATTGACGTCACAACTCACGTTCATAGGTTATGTTCTACTAAAAAGTGTGGTAAAAGAAAAACAAGATACTTACAAAACGAGACCTTTTATTTTTTTTAGATGATTCTTTTCATAATCAATAAAAAAAACGTAACCTCACGTCTGTAATCCCCGTAGAGGTAGGCAGAGGAATGCAGACCACTCCCACGTTTCACCGGTTACGTTTACGTCCTACTATGGAATAGATGGTGAGCCTATTGCCATGCATCGGGCACATATCCACATTTGAAATTACTGCTACTACTAGAAAATCGAAATTCGAAAATTTTGTAGTGTTTGACCCGGCATTCGAACCCGGGACCTTTCGATCGGCAGTCGCACCTACAACCAAAACGACCAACTAGGCAGTCAAATTATTATAGAATAACTTAATAGTAATATTAAAAATATATTGTAACAACTTAACACGTGTAGATGATCTCAAAATTAGAAGCCACTGCAATAGTTATCAGCTAACTATACATAATATACAAATATATGATACATACATAGATTATTATATAGCTAGGCGCAAAAAATTGTGCTGCTCACCGTCAAAATATTTGTTCTGGGTGGGCATCGAACCCACGACCTCCTACTCAGCAGTCAGCTCACAACCATTAACCAACCACAATGAGGCAATTAAAATTTTACAATACTACATTAACTCCATACATCAACTCTAATCAAATGTACAATAGAAACACGTAAAAATAAGCGATAAAAAAAACCAGCGAATAGTGAGTTGCGTATCATTTCTAAAGAGAGCCATAAATAAGAACAAATGGTGTGTTCCGTGTTAAAGTGTTGTAGCTCCAAAACGTAATTGATGAAGATACGTCACAAACAAACTGTGCACATTTATAGTAGCCGTGGAATTCTTCCTTGTAATTTTAGTGATGCGAACTGTGAAAAACATGTCGATAGAACGAACGAGTGATCTGATATCGATTATTAATTCGATCCTTTACCGTTAATAAAACCATTATTACATCCATTAGTATCATTAATATAATTAGTACAAACGTTAGTACTAAAAGTTTTTTTGACTTCTGTTATCGTTCCACTATTAAAAACAAGTCTCTTCTTAAAATATAGGTGCGTATGAGTTAAGGTCATAGTCTTGCCAAACTGGCTAAGTGCGGGTTCGTAAACTTCATTCTCCTTAGAGACTAATGTATACAGGTCTACTCTAATGTATGTCTACAGAACTCTAATGTATGTCTACAGAACTCTAATGTATGTCTACAGAACTCTAATGTATGTCTACAGAACTCTAATGTATGCAGGTTTCCTTGCGATGTTTTCCTGCACCATTATATTAAGTTACATTTAATATTAAAACGTACAAATTGTAAAGAGCCAAAACTTGAACCCAAGCATCCCGAGTGAGATATTTGATTACAAATCAAGTATTTAGTATATTTTAGTAAGAGTGCAGGTAGTGTAATAATATTAAAGAAATTTATGAAGTTATTTTAATGTCAAAATATGTAAATTTTTAAATTGTAAATTGTAAATTGTAAATTTTAAATGTAAATTGTAAATTTTTAATGTCAAAATATGCGCTGCACATAGAATAGTTTACAGCAATGTTGCGATTATGGTTACTGACTGGCATTTATCTTATAATATATATTTAGACTGCCTCGTTGGTTGTATTGGTTGCAAGTGTGACTGCCGATCGGGAGGTCCTGGGTTCGATTCCCGGGTCGAACACTACAAAAGAATTTTCCTAATTTAGAAATTTTCTGATTTAGAAAATTACTAGAAAATTTTCTAGAAAATCTAAAATTAAATTAAAATTCTAGTAGTTTTTCGGAGTCTCGATATGTGCCCGATAGATGGCGATAGGCTCACCACCCATTCCATTGTGGGACGTAAAAACGATGCGGTGAGACGTGAGAGTGTTCTGTATTCCTCTGCCTACCTCTTCGGGGATTACAGGCGTGAAGATAAAAAAAACAATGTTTCCTATCAGTAATGCAATAGTTTAAAAAATTTATATTCATATATATGCAGAATATTATTTGTTTTAAAAAGATACGTTGTGTACGTATGTATCTATAATGTTTAGGGAATATCGCACATATTAGACATTTCTAACTAAAATAAAATACAAGTTAAGGAAATCGATTATAGATGCATTATTATTATCTGCCTCTGTTTTCTCCTTCCAATAATGAATACGGGTATTATATCAGAATGAGATAGACACAATCTCATATAGAATATTTTATTGTAACAACACACGTTTCACTATGAGGGGCCATCTTACTATTAAATGTTTCATGAGTTTTATAACTCATGATTACATATGTACCGGGATGTTTTTCGGGATGACCCGACGGGCGAAGAGCTTAGGCAGAAGGACCTCATATAAGACGGAAACTTAGTTAAGTACTTAGTTAAGCTGGTACATAAATAATCTTAAGAACATCTGTCAAATAACAAGGTAACAATGTTGTTTAGGAACAGAACTAGGTGCAGCCGCGGTTGTCATCATAGACGAGCCAAGCGTTGGATACTTTTTAATAATAAAAAACACATTAAATTCACCCACGTTGGACATCAATGATGCAATATACTTAATGCAGTTTTACGACTTTCTTATACAGCGGCTCGTTCGATTATAGAGAATAATTAATTGATATTTCTATGTGGGTAACGTTAATTTTTTTTTCTATAATCATCATAGATCATATATCATATAATCAGATATAGAATCAGATATACATAAATGGAACGGAAAAAAAAAACAAAATGAAAACTGAAAAGAAAATACTAAAAAAAATCAACAACGCGATGTAAACCAAATTGAAAAGCCTATAGTTTTATAATGACTCGATTATTGTAGAAGTACGTTAGGTGTAGAAACCTTCGGCGATCGGTGCTTTCTGCCTACCCTGTAAGGGATGATATTGCGGTAATATAATAATAATATGTCGATAAATATGTAAGTTATGTCTCTTATTTTTATACTAGAATTTAAATCAGGTAAATATATCCCCTAAACAGTGTAAAGTGTAAATTTGATGGTTAGACATATGTATAGACTAATAAAACGTGAAATTATTTTCCTGTAGTGTTTGCAGTGTCTTTCAATGTAAATGGGGCAAAGTGACAGGCATTCATTCTAAGAAACAAAGCCAGCTGTGAATCATTCTGATAGTCGTGAACTAAATGCAGTTAAATCGTAATATTGGTACACAGTTACCCAATAATGACAAATTTATAGTTCTCCGTATATTGTGTCTGCGTTATCAACTTCGTGACTTAAATGCCGTTGCCAACAAACTGCAACACTGTTTGACAAAACGTTGTTAAAAAGCATGTATGTTTTTTCATGTAAATTTGTAAATTAGAAAAAAAAATGTTACTGACTAACGATGTATTGTAAAATACTAAATATAGGCCTCTCTCTGCAATTGAGAGAGAACTGAAGAATACTTGTTTACGCTGATTCATTGTTACGAATCAAAATTAAAAAAAAAAATTGCTACCTTTTCAATAGCAAACTGTTCTATTTTTCATAACTTATAAAACAGTGATCCCAATCAAATTTCAAGCAACTGAAGGACTCCGTTATCGTTTAATATACGTAGAGCTTTAAAATTGTAACTTTATTAATAATATAGCTTTGATATCAGAAACATTCTTGAATTTGTAACTGAACATTAATATAGTGTTGGTTTAGTTTGGTTTACATACATTCCTTTTGCGCATTATCCTTTTATAATATAAGTCAATCGTCGAAAAAGCTGAGTTTTAATATTTAATGTGTGTATTACAATTATCTAACGTTGATTTTACGTACTTATACACGAAAACTAGTTATATCGATATTGTTGTACGCAACTGGTGAAACGTGGAAGCGTACTCATTTCTCTGCCTACTACTTGTTCGGGGACAGCAGGCGTGAAGTCACGTTCACTGTATTTTGAAATAATTTCCTTTTCATATTTTTTAATAAATGCTAAACTGCTATAAAATGTATAAAACATATTCTTAGTAATATTACCTACTACAGTTTAAAGGACATGAAAATAGTCGTATTTCATCGCCGCTATAAGTATACGATGTTCACCTTAAATAAAACATTCAGATGATCTTTAGTACTGGTATAAAGTAAAAACATTATGTTATTTGTATATTAATCAAGATTCATACAGCGCTTTAGCCGTAAAATTAATGAAAAATGCCCCATACATAAGCAGTTATTATGGAATTTGTTTATTTATCGCTGAATAATGTCTCGTAAAGTGTAAAAATGAGCTCTTCACAGTCGTTGTCGCTTTGGGAGGCCTCAGAATAATGTGTAAAATGCCTAAATATGTAAACGGTGTTTTAAATACGTGTTTATTACGACGAATAAGTGGTCGTTGAGCGTGTAACCAATGGTTTTCTCAGTCACAACAGCAGCTTATATTATCCTAATGTAATCGAACCAATTTTAAAATCAAACTCATATGGTCGCAACGTGGAAATAAAATTGTATACTTGACTATTTATTTGACACATTACAAATTGCTTGGTTGGCTATCAGTTTAACTTATTTCGCAAATAATTTCTAGCCTGGAGATTCTTCCACCCACACCACACAGCTCGAGTAAAAAACTTATTCAAGAACATCATCAAAAATCACTATGTAGCTATAATTATGTTGAACCGAATATGTATGTAAAGGAATGTGGTTAATGTTAAATAAAAATTTATTTACTTTAAAAAGACGTATTTTGTTTCGCAATTGTGCCAAAATTATTTTTATATAAGTGCAATAGGTACATTATTTTTATGTGAATAACGTAGTCACTGGGCAGGTTAGTACAATTAGTACGAGCGGTCAATAAGACTATAGGTTAGTATTAATATTAGTATAAGTTGGTAACAGGACTGCGAAAATGGTCTTTCGGTAACATTGGCCAGTTAATATTGAAGTCATCTATTTGTCCTAATTAAAATGTGTTACCTCTGTTCACTGCCATGGTCGACTCTAAAATCCTTTATAAGTTACATGCGAAAAGTTATACTACGCAGTTCCCAACCCACATGGCCAGTGTGAGAGTTACGGGCAAAAGCTTCACAAAGGATGGTATGCCAGTAGACTCAAACAGCCTTAGGACGATAATAATGATAATGAGGTTAGTTACTTAAAAAGCAGTGTGTTGTAATCAGCATCATCATAATCATCAGCCTATTCCCGTCCACTGCTGGACATAGGCCTCTTGCAATAGAAATTGTAATATGAAAATCACAGCGGTTATTAATCTACACGTGGTTAAACTTGAATACGGAGCTTCGTGGCAGTGCCATCGCTATAAACATTTCTGCAATAAAGTTAATTCTTCCTACAATAATTTTAGTTTCGGATTCAAAAATGTAATTAACAGCCCACATGTACATCAGAGGCTTAAATCAGAGATGTTTCAAGCCTACTTATGTGATTGCTAGTCCACGTGTAAATCATGTAGATCAGTGGCTTCCAGGCTAAGATGAAGAGGAGCTTGTGATCTCTTGGGGAGTAGGAATATGCCTGTCACCGACTAAATCGATATGTACCTACTAATTTCATTCCTCCATCCGTATTACCAACGTAACATCACGCCCGTAATCCTCGAAGATGTAGGCAGAGGAACGTAGAACACTCCCACGTTTCACTAGTTACGTCCCACTATGGAATAGGTGGTGAACCTATTGCCATACACCTGGTACATATCCCTAACTCCAAGCCACTACTAAAAGATATAAATTAGAAAAATTTCGTAGTTATACTAATTAATGGTAGTAATACCGTATTACCAATTAATACAAATTAATAATTATTTTTAATTAGTCTCACTAACTGTCACTAGATCTACCAGACAGCGACCGGTGCGAATACTGTCTGCTTGTTTGCTACTTTCTAAAATAAAAATGCATTCCCATAACTTCACTACATATGTGATGCGATATACAAACAAATCTCTGAGTAATTACAATCATTTTTATGAATTCATAATAAATATTTTATCAATCGTTCGACCAAAAAAACTCTTGCGTCAATTCTGACACTACACATCGTCTTTTAGCCGATAGTTGAATTGGAACAGCCTTGAAGCAGTGTCGCCAATATACATATGTACGTAGGTACATATTTACGCAAACATTGCTTGTTCTCTATATCTGTGTATAAAACACAACGCATCTTACTATACGTGTTAAGGTTACTGAAGTTTGCTAGTAATAATCATAAGTGACTACATACAACAGGTGAATTTACCCGATAAGTCATAAGCAAGTTTTATGAGAATAGATAGTTTTCATTTTCGAAAAAATAATTATTATTATCACAATATATCATAATATTTTGTCATTTTAGAAGTTATTTAACAAAAAAGTTTTAAGAAATAGATATGTCGACCAGCAACTGCCAAAAGGTGGTAATAATAATTGTTCTTAATGGATTTAAAGGCATTTAATTCTAAGGCTACGCTTGATTAAAATATATTTACACTTTGTAAGGATGTAGGTAGTAGTACCCACAAATAAAATACCCATAACGTCTTCACATATAAATCAAATACGTTTACATCGAAACATTTTTAATTAATGTTTTGAATTTAGTATAAATGTAAGCTTCTGTATTGCGTCTCCTTACTTTTAATATATTTCATAATAAAAGAACGAAGAATTTGATAGATAATCAAATTCTTCGTTGTTTTATGGCAAAATAATCCGTGTAAATTTTGCATAATTCTTCAAAGATTTCTTATCTTAAAACTGTTTAACTATTTATGATGAAATAAAACGATTGCAGACACATTAAGTATATTCAGACGTACGATAAAATATATTTAACATTATCGCTAGAGCTATCGAACAGAGAAAAATCCTCTATTTCTTCACGACTTTTTATTAACTTTGCGTAAATAACACATTATCACAATATACGCAAATGTAATGACGGTGAAACATT
>DWEJ01003558.1:0-10338 GCA_018245835.1 Mysoria sejanus stolli | reverse complement strand
TCGACCCGGGAATCGAACCCAGGACCTCCCGATCTGCAGTCGCACTTGCAACCACACGACCAACGAGGCAGTCATACTAATAAAATATTATACAAGGTATTTTTATGACAGTTTTAAAACAATAGGAAAATAATACCTATTATATTACTAGCTTTAACTGTATATTTACTAGAATTATCTTTTATTCTATAATGCATATATTTCCCCCCCCCTTTCCTCCACACCCTGTTGCTGTCTTTCTTAACCTCTAACCAAAGGTTGTCTGGCAGAGATCGCTAGTTATCGATAAGTTTTTGTATGTTTTCAATCTGCTGTCTTCGGTATACAATAAAGAATAAATATATTGAATTGTGTAATATTTCTTTTTCGACAATAAAACTCGCTATGCGATGTACCAATGTGCGACAAGCGGTATTTCAAAATACATTTGCCAAAAATATTTGCCAGTTTAGGATGTCATTTTGTTTTCTAGTTTAACCTGTGGCAGGAAGCCAGTTAGGGTCAAAACTCTTATAAGTACCCCAGTAATCACAATTAGAACGAATATCTACGACGAAATACGACGAACGAATAGAACGAATACATATCATATCATACTAATAGATTTCCAGAAACTTGTTTACGAATCACAAAGTGTGTTATATTTAATAATCATTTATTCACGAAAATACGCACAAGCGTGACCTCAGTGACCGTAAAACACATTCAATAAATCCAACTGGTTCTAGTTTACTTGCCACCAAACCGCTTCCAGCCGGATTAAATCGAGAGTCGCAAGCGGAATACACTGATCATTGTTTACGTTCACGTTTTCATTTGTACATCAATAAAAAAACATTTTCAACCCTATGAGCTAAGGAATAGAGCTCAAAGTGTGAGAGGTAAAATAAGTGTGTAAAAATACGTTATTTATCCAATTACCTTATCATTATCGTCAGCGCACTGGATGCTGACCTCGAGCAGACGCCGCAGAAGGTCATCGTCGATACTGTCTATATCCGGTTCATTCCTGCATACAGAAACAAACAAGACTTACCTAGTTATATAACTTCTTGTCTATTAGTATGTTTGCCACGAGCAAGCTTTTTCTTTATATTTTGTCACATCGTCGTAGCCATCAGCCTAAGTCGATTGACAGACTTAGGCTTCCCCTGAGGGGTTTTTGTCCATAATCCCCACGCTGGGCACGCAGTTTGGAGATCACAAAGTACATCTAGTACCGTCTACGTTGCTGAGCACCCAGGGTAGGTAGCCGTGCCCAGGTATACTGTACTATATCGCGATCAGTCAGAATGTTATAAAAAAACTTACATATTCAAGACAAGCGCATCGCTGAGGTTTCCGAGAGCCCAGGCCGCTTTCGTCCGAATCAGTAAGATTGGCTCCTTCATTGCCCTCAGTATGTTTTCTCCGCAATCGCTCAAAAAACATATATCCTGAAACACAAATTATAAAAATATATTTGACAACTTGAAAAATATGTCGTTGCATGGCAGTTACAATAAAATTGTATATTATTTAAGCTATTACAACAATCTTACCAGATTTTTAAAAAGAAATACTAAATAGCCTCATGGATTGAGTGGTCGCTAGCGCGACTGCTGATGACAAGGTCCGGGGTTCAACTCAGGTTGGTTACTTTCGCGTATTTCTAATTTAGAACTCGTACTAGGATCTCAAAGCCTGCACTTATGTTCGTTATATGGCAATAGGCTCATTCGCTATTTCCAAAGACTAAGAAGACAATTTATAAATCGGGGGAGTGTACTGGCCACCCGCTGGGGGTACGTGAGCCAGCGCGTACCTCTCTCAGCGAGCGGTACACGGCTGCCATGGCGGCGGCACGCACGGCGGCGGCGCGCACGGCCGGCGCCGCGTCGCCGCACGACCCCGTCAGCAGCGCGCAGCACAGCACGCGCCGGCCGCGCTGCCGGGGCAGTGCACCATGACACACAACACACACATGGCAAATGACAATTATATGTATAAAACAATTTAACCGACATTGCCAACTTGCACTTGGCCAATGTAGCAAAGGTTCTAATTTTTCGATGAGACCCGTATCAAAAGACTACAAAAGTTTTGACATAATATTTGCAACAGAACATTTTGGAATAATATTTGGCACACATTTAGTCTTTGTAATCATACAAGTAGGACTTTCCAAGTAAACCATTAGAAGGATAAAAACGAAAGATGAGAAGACAACAATATGAACAACAGGAAATATACCGGCAATTCTTTAAATGTTCTCTCGCCGATATTGGCTAGACAGTCACACACGACCGCTTTCGCTGGCGACGCCTCTTCAGACTGCAATATTGATGACAACGGGGCTAACAACTTCTCCCACATGTATACACACTGGCTGAGGGGTGGTGCTTGGTCAGATTGCTCTAAAAAAATTTAAAACATACATCTTTACATTATTTATCATAATACAATACTAGTTTGCCTTGTATAAGTTACAATAGATCATTTAGTTCTAGAATCATCCACCAAAAGTACATCATATGGCATAGTTGTTTTTAAGAATATATCACTGGCAATGATGACACATTAAGATTAAATCCATTAATTAATGAATAGTTAAAAATATGTCAATTCATAAGGCGTAATAGATTTTTGTATAGGTTTAATTTCAGATTACAAATTAAACACAAAAAAGCTATCAACGTAAAGGAAAAAAACCCTGCCTAAATGTAAAGAGAGTCTCGTTATCTCTGTTCATGGTACAAACTAATATTTGTTAACTATTTATTATGTATAACTATCAAACTTCAATAGTTTGCCAGTACTAGGTGAAAACTGAACAAATTCACTAAATAGTTACAACAGTTTTTCCTCGTCATTTATTTCTGCTCACCCAACTTCTGAATAGCATCACCAATGATGCTAACTGTTCGCGCTGACTGCAGCACCACATCCTGATGCTCGTGTTGCAGCATCTCCGACAATACGTCCGCCAGCAGTGCCATGTGGGGTTGCAGCAGGTATGCCAGGTGGTGGAACGCCGTCGCCGACAGCACTTGCAGCGACTCGAGCATTACAGGTATGACTGAGGGTTTACATCTCTGCGAAATTCAACATCAAGAGCTTATTAATTAATTAATTATTAATAATGTATGAATATATTTGATGCTGTGTACTCTCTGGGCACCCCATTATTATCTAATGTATAGACAATGTAATACTCATAATTAAATATATGTAAACAATAAATTACTACTGCTTGGCAATCTCTGGCTTGACGAATTTACTGTTTACATACTTTTGCTAAATTTGTGTGTTTTTATCAACATTATCAATTATAACTAAACCATTCTGCATCATTAAATAAGTAAAATTAAACTTAGTATACTCTTGTCATAATAATATAAATAACAGCTTTCATATGGCTTTAATAATCTTCAATTACTTTTGTACAAAGTACATCATGCTTATGATAAATATTATTTATATATTTCAGGTAAGTAAGGGTACAGTATAGAATATTTAGGTTACCAAATTAAAAACAAATATTTTTTGGATTCTTTTACCATTTCCTCATTTCCTCTGAAAATCCAACCCATATTCTTGAAACAAATGTCTAAAATCCAACTTTTGAAATGGCAACAATTTTCGCTTTTCTCATCTAGTTTTGAACCATCACGTGTCACAGTTTGGGTTCCGACTGCTGTAAACATTTCATCGTCGGAGTAGCCCTCCTCAAAATCATCACATTCATCAGTCTCTAGTTCTTGATCATTGTCTTTAGGTACATTTGATACTTTACAAGGCGCTGAATCCTTCTCCAACGCCTTCATAATTTCGTCAACTTTTGGATCCACAGATAATACACAACCAATTGTTATTAGTGCACCCACTTGTAATTTCACATCTGCAAATAAATTGTTATAACATCTAAGTACACATGTTTCAAATACAGCAGAGACATATTTTTGTACATGCATGTGTGTGTATGTGTGACCAAAATTTACTTTAACAATAGAAAATTCTCCTTATAACCTTTTGACTGCCTCGTTGGTCGTGTTGGTTGCAAGTGCAACTGCCGATCGGGAGGTCCCGGATTCAATTCCCAGGTCAAACACTACAAAATTTTCTAATTTAGATTTTCTAAAAGTGGTTCGGAGTCTGGATATGTGCCCGATGCATGGCAATAGGCTCACCATCTATTCCATAGTGGGACGTAAACGTAACCCGCGAAACGTGCGAGTGTTCTGCATTCCTCTGCCTACCTCTTTGGGGATTACAGGCGTGAAGTAACGTTTTTTGTAATCTTTTACAGAAGTAGGTTTCTGTTCACTGAACTCTAATACAGATCTAGATTGTTTTCCTAACATTCCGCTAGAGGCGCTGACTAAGATTTCATACATTTTTGTTTTAAACGTTAACACGAAAGTACAGTAAATGTTTGATAAACCTCACACTTGGCCCACAGAAATGTTTTACTTTACTCAAAAGGTTTACAATGCAGAACTGGTTACCTCTGTGCACTAAAAACTTTCTAGTTGATCTAACAAGTTCACTGATCAGGCCATCCTGCATTTTATGATACGGGGTAGCCTGAATTAGAGCGGCACAACACTTCAGTGTCACTATAATAACAGCATGACTTCTCTCACTATCCAAAATTCCTGTTAGAACCTTATGCATACAGGTAACAATATAACCTAGCGACGTCGAGAATGGAATGAATGATGTAGTCACTTTTTTGCTGCAACAAAACAAACAGATCAATATTTTTGCAACTCATAAATACCATCTGCCTTTTAAGTGAATTTTTCAGTTTCATATTGAAAATGAGATGAATGTTTTTCGCTGTGGCATGATCAAATACTTTTCACAGCAAAAAATTTCAATTTCACAAGTCCAAAATGATCACTAAATAAAGCAACTTTAATAATAACTAAATTTTAATATTTAACAGTATTATATATCTCTTAAGCAGCAAACAATAGCGGTGATAAGAATGTTTTTCAGTACTCAAAGCGTTGCTCACAATTCATTATGATAGAGATTGTGATCTTACTAGTCTGTAATGGTCCCCAGCCTATAGTTAAACTTAATAAGCAATGGAAAAATCTGTACCAAACCCATAAAACATGTAATAACAAAAGTGATCTGATGATCACATGTCAATGTCTATTAATAATAAAGGACAGTCTAAAAACCGAGTAACAAAATACCTCGCTTCAGCTTGTGAAATATACATCTTGGAGCCTGCCAGAAGAGCCAGGATAACACTAAGTGCAGTAGCACGACTGCTCGCAATGGGGTCAGTTACTGCACAATAAGCAAGGGTCCTCTTAGCTGCTTCTTCCCGGAACACATTCTGGTCGTCCGGCGAATCTGGCAGCAGTGCCCACCAGTAGCCAAATATTTCCTTTTTCTCTTTAATCTAAATAAAACAAACCAGAAATAATAACATTAATAATAGCATTTTTTCCATTATGACCGACCTTTTATATGTGTATTTGTGTATTTCTCATGTTCTCTTATGTTCTATGTCGATTTCTCTTTGGGAGGATATAAAAATATACTGTTTTGATTTTCACAATAATAAATTTGTTAAGTTATGAATTGCTGAGAATTAGAATTAGAATGAAATCAAAAACAAGATTTGTGTTCTAGATAATTAATAATAATTGAACTAACCTTAAACAACACTAAAAATAAATTGGCTGCACTTTGTCTGACCCTAGATTTTAAGGCAATAAGCTTGGCTTCTCTACCATTCTCCACATCTGACATATCAGAGTCACTGGTGAGGGCCCAACAGTTTCTTCCCTTTTGTGTTTCTAAGAAATTTTGGGAAACAGACTTGTACGCGGAATTGTTCTCAAAGTGGTCCACATCTTTCATCAAACTGCGATCAGATACTGGTATTTCTTTTTTCAAGCTTTCTATTGCATTATTCCTCTGTTTTCTGACTTTTTGTTTCTAAAATAAAGATTGCATCATTAAGTACAACACTCATAAAGGATATTAATTACAATAATAATTATAATAAAATAAGGCAGTTCTAATGACTGGTATAGTTTTAAGATCCTTTAATTCTGAGAGAAATCTAATAATATACATGTTGAATAGCACCTAAATTTGGTTTGACTGAACAAAAAGATTTTTACTCCTTTAGGACTAAAATGTAATATTCATTAAGTCATTAAAGTTAAACCTTAGTTTGAATCATACATATGTACGTAACTTCACTGTAATCCCCGAAGAGGTAGGCAGAGGAATGCAGAACATTTCCATATTTAATAGGTCGTGAGCCTGTTGACACGCATCGGGCACATATCCAATCCCCGAACCACTACTAGAACTATAATTTAGATTTTCTAGAAAATCTTCTAGAAAATTTCTAAATTAGAAAAATTCTTTTTGTAGTGTTTGACCCGGGAATCGAACCCGGAACCTCCCGATCTGCAGTCGCACTTGCAACAAACATGACCAATGAGGCAGTCTAATTTGAATCTATCGAATAGTTCGAATCTTGTTCTACCTATATTTATTTACCTTCCCTCCTTTAGGATTTGATTTCATTGGCACTGCTGCGATTGTTTGTTGTGAGGGCATTATTTTTTCTGGTTTAGCTTTTAAATTAATAAGCCCGTACAATATGAAATGCCTACAAAGACCAATCAATTCTGGCAAGGAGAAATTAACATTCTGGTCATTAAAATATAAATGAGACAATACTCTTAGAGCAGATGTCACTACCTGTAACACAACAACATGTTTTAATTGTATCATATTCATAACATATAACACACCATATGATCAAGTTGAAGAGACAATGGGTAAATAAGTTTTTCATATGATTGATAAATTATGGGGAAGGAAGTTCATTATGTCATGGTCATGTCCTGGTAAATGGAGCCTAGGTCATCTTTGAGGTACTGTCACCCAACTGTGCCGTCTGATGACCTAAAGAATAAAGCTAGATTCTAAACAGGTTTTTGTCTGTAATTCTCACTCTTGGTATGCAGATTTGGTATTACAGTGTTTCACTACTGATTGTTGGCAGCCGGGAAATTATGTGACCAGGTGTATTATTAAAAGGCAGACACCAAAGTCTCACTTCTTGTATAATCAGGTGCATCAAGGACAGCTGATGAGCTTGGCTTTTGTTCCTATAGTAGAAAGTGAAAGTCATTACACACCTGGTGAATTGAAGTGTTAAAAAATATAAAGTTTATGTACTTACTTTACAATACAGAAATTCATCTTGAGTGTTTGCATGTCCATTCATTAGAAACTGTACAACCACTGATGATACATGTTCTTTTATTTCTAGACTGACATAAGGTTGCTCCACTTTATTATCTTCCACTGCAGTTATTAAGGAAATGATGCATTTCAATGCAATCAGATGTGTTTGCATTGGGTTCTGAATATTTATCTTACGATGTTGATCTAAATCCATAACCTTCAGAAGAATACCTTGATGTCCAATTAATTCATCAATGAACTGTAATTATAAATAAGTTACTCCATTATGATTTATTAAACTAAATAAATTTTTATGTACTTTTTATAACCACAAATAAGTAGTTTATAAATACTTAATAAAAAAATGTTAAACTAAATATTAAATTTTTTATCCCTATTTAGTAACACTAAAACCTCTTTACCTTTTGCCCTGCAATTGGATCACATTGTAGGATAGAATGCAAATTATGAAGAATATCAGGCATTATAATATATGAACATTGTTTAAAACAGTCTATGTGCCAATCAATCGCTTTCCAGAGGTAATCTTTTGCAAATGGCATGTTTTGTTTTGTCAGCATATTATTTATTAAATGGGACGCCTTTGCTGTTAAAAATTCATCAACAGGTTTTATGCTAGTGCAAAGAGCAGATACTAATAAGATTACATCCTGTAAAAAACAATTTGAATGAATCATACAGTTAAACCATGGTTCCTTCTTAAAAACATCAGTTGATTATATTTACCTGTTTACGTATATATAATTCAGCTTTATATGTATTTGCATTTAATTCATCTAGAAAAGAATTAATCTTTTCTTTGTTATAATCCTTCACAGATAAAAGCCTACACACTTGTCCACATATTAATGAGAAATATTCAGGTGATTTACTATCCATTTCTGTTGACAAAAAGTGCATTAAAAATAATTTACATAAAAGGATATTAATTTTAGTAATATAAACTAATTTGGCTAACTTTTTATGAAGAATCTTGTGATGTTTCATTTATATTTTACCGACACTAACACATTTTACTCACCGATCATGTTATACAGAAGAATATCTTAATATCACATCACATTACTTAAAATCTTTTTGACAATGACACAAATAGTTGACAAATATGTCATTATGAATGTGACAAAAAGAAAGATAACCATAGAGGTGTATATAAAACCTCTATGGTTATTAGTTCAGCTCAGCTAACCAAAAAGTACTCTCGTCGATGGAAAGAGTTACAAATTTTGTTACTCCTTTCGCTCTTTGAATTATTGTATCTACCAGCAATTTTACGCATCAACAACTAAAAAAGCCAATCAGATTTATTAATTATTAACAGGATATTTTCACTTACACTCGCGCTTATAACTCGTCTATTCCATGTATACATTATGTCCATGATAAAAACTCATTGGCGACAATGGCGACACATACATAAAAGTATCTAGTAAACAAAAATACTACGAACAAACCTTTTAAAAATGTCTTAGAAACTAGACAAACATTTGTCGAATTTAGTCAAACTGACAATGTTGTCACATTAACAAATCTAATTTTCATTACTCTTTACATATTATTTCAAAATGTTTTTATTTAAGCAAGAAAAACCAAGTATACCATCTCCTCACCCTTGGGAACGGACAGTAAAAGAGAAATACTCCAATAAAATAAAATATAGCCACAATTCTATAACTAACGTCAACTATCCAACTATTAAGAAAAAGCTTCCAAATAAGGACCATATAAAATTTACTATAATTGGAAACAGAGTTACAAAGGAATTTAATTATTGCGTTTATTTGGCTATAGGGTTGTATAAGTATAGATGGAAAAACTTCGATAATCCTGTTATTAAAGGTACGTTTACTCTTTCATTCCCGATTTTACGTTTTGAGTTAAGGTGGTCGCCCAAGATAAGTTTTTGTAGCGATATAGTTGCGCATTTCGATAATGCGCTATTGTATTGTTACTTTTGTCGCCTTTAGTTACAACTCGCGACTGAAGTTATTAAGTATCGATATTAAGGCGTACCTAAGTATTTTGGGCGACGTACTTGTTGGCGATTTGCCGGGGTTCTCGCGTTCAGCGTCCATAATAATAGAACTTTATAGTAGATATTACTTCTTAAACACTGCTGAAATTTTACACTAAGTCTTATAACGAGTTTTACAACGAGTGATGTAGGAGTGAGATGTCTAGCAATGTCTAAAGTGCTAACGATTATGTTCTCTGTCCACAGTTCGCTTCTTTATATGCACTTTCGTTACTTTAGTGCAAGCCACCTGGCCTAATTCTCAACAAAGAACCTATCCCATGTCACTTAAGCTTTGGATTGCTAACGTTCCACTTGCTGATGTCAAAAATGTCGGAACAATTAAAATTACTGCTATCAAATTCATTTAAATATGGTCTAAGCAATGTTCCCAACCGATGACTCACACCACTCAAGTTGCCGAATGCCAACGTCCCACTTCTCATGTAAAGAATGTCGGAGCAATAAAAATTTCTTAAAAATAACTTAAAAGAACAATATCTGATATTATTTCCGTAAAATAGCAATATGCGCAATAGCAAAGCGCAGTATCGTGACAGTAGCCATGCAAACGAGTGCTAAGTAGTCAGAAGTATACGATTCCCCAGTAGATTTAACTGTTGATTACAATATACTAGGTGTACTCGCGGCTTCGCCCGCGTTGAAGTCAGTGTGTCACAATGTTATTCCCGCGTAAATACCGACCCAAAAGAAAAAAAATACCTAAACAAAAAAGATGAGCAGGCGAGCCAGGGGTGAGAGCCGTGGGGCGCAACACGGACGCCAGCTCGGCATATCCTACATACGTGTACTTGATATTTTGGACAATTCATGGAATATCTTTATAAATTGTAGCCTATGTGTTATTCTGATGTATAAGCTATAATATTATTGTAAATTTTCATTAAAATCCATTCAGTAGTTTCAACGTGAAATAGGAACAAACATCCATCCATACTCACAAACTTTCGCGTTTATAATATTATAATAGGAAGGATTAATAAGGATTATACGTGCTATGGAGCGAGCTATGCTCGGAGTTTCTCTGAAAGATAGAATCAGAAATGAAACTATCCGACAGAGAACCA
>DWEJ01003557.1:0-10339 GCA_018245835.1 Mysoria sejanus stolli | reverse complement strand
AGTCTGGATATGTGCCCGATGCATGGTAATAGGCTCACCACCTATTCCATAGTGGGACGTAAACGTAACTGGTGAAACGGGGGAGTGTTCTGCATGCCTTTGCCTACCTCTTCGGGGATTACAGGCGTGAAGTTACGTTTTTTTAATTTCCTTGTTAAAAATGCTAATGGCTCACCACCCATTCCATGACGGGAAACGTGGGAGTGTGTCACACTGCTGCCTGCCTCTTTGGGGACTACAGGCGTAAATATATGTTTTTTTATTAACTATTTCACGTGATTAGCATTTTAAAACTCAAATAGAACGTGCACAAGTTTGTGTTTGAAGGTGTTACAGACATCGCCCGCTCGTTGCGTCCGCTAAGCGCGCGACCCTGTCCGCAGCCGGCCCGCGGCTGCTCGTTGCAATGATCGATATAAATTCAGGCGTCATCTATTGTGTGGCGTCACATTCATCGGACACACCGGAACAAGGGGACCTTCCACAAGGGAACAAGGGGTCTACGATGAAGCCTCGTAGCATCAGATGCATAAAGTTCTTCTTGACACTCATCAATATAATATGCATCGTGAGTATAATCTTTCTGTGGTTGAAATTTTTTTTCGCATTGACTTCTTTGCTCCCCTCCGATCTGTTCAGCCTTACTCCTTTCAACTCTATTCCTCTCACACATATTCCTTTCATCCCTACTGCTTTTGCTCCAAATATTTTCACGGTTTGTACGAACAGCTTTACTCAAGTTCTTCAAAAATCTACAAGATTCCTATGAACTATTCTAACATTTGAAATACAATTTGCATTCTGAATATTATATTCCTCCTTTGTCTGAAATTTGATGTTTTACCATTTTCTATCTCACTTCGTTATCCCTGCTCTTTTCTCGCCTATTATTTTAAATGTACTACATTTAATTTAATTTTCAAGCCTTCTCTTACGATTTCATTGATATGAACTATTCTGGATATTTGAGAGTAACACAGTATCGAAGTAGATTCTCTGAATTTTATTCTAGTCAATACGTAAAGGATTTTTACTGTTGTTAAATTTGGGATCATACATTATATCACGTTTAAATGTAGGCTGCGTAGGGAATTATCCTGCGAAATGATGCCGTTATAATTAAGTGACGTGAGGTATGAAACGTCGTTCAAAGAAAGCTACTGACAAGTTTCAACAGCAGCCGCGATCGATAGTAAGATTTAAATAGAGTTATTGATTGTTAGTCAAAAGTCTTCCAAGGACTGGTGAATAATAAATAAAGCTGCGCGCAGTCTCTGTACATGTGCGTTATACGGCTCTGCGTAATTCTTCATCATTGACGCTTTTAGCGTTTTATTATTGGAGGTGGGTTACCCTAAAAAATGAATATGGTTAAAGCCATAATTTACCAATTCAAATGAGTACATCCATTAAGGACTTTTGCTTTTATATACCTAAAGCAAGCATGAAAAAATTGCGGTAAAAATGGGCGTGCAGTGGTTCAAAAAGAAAAGAAATATTTCAATTTCATCTAACACCGCTAACTTTATGGCGACAAATTTAATTTTATGTAGTTATATGAAATATTCTCCAGATTTTCGGACTAGGTTTGACAACGGTCTGCGTGATCAACCTGAGGCAGCGGGCCCGCAGTCCAGAGCAACAGACCGCTTTGTCTCACGGCGTACTGTCCTTTCTGCTGACGGTAGGACTAGGCCTCGTGGGCACGGCGGTGTTGGGCTGCATTGGAGCGTTACGGGAACATGTCAAGACGCTTTACGTGGTAAGTTCCGATGGGACAGTATAAGAATAAATATTATGATAATAATGAATATTGTGATAAAAAAAGTATGTTATTTAAATTTGTTATTACTTTATATTATCTTTAATAATTCTAATATGTATCGACAATTATTTATTTATTTATTCTTTTGTAATTTGTTACATCTTATACTAAGGGATACTTAATGCCTAATGGCAACAACAATTATCTGTTTACATCAATTCTATTCTTATAATGTCTCAATCTAAACGGTATCTTGGATAATTATAAAAAATATGAAAAAAATGTGATGTCATTTTGCATGTTCATAATTCAGTACATTCCAATTATCCAATTATTTCAGCCTTGTTTTATCGCGCTGTATTGCTGACGAAATAAACAGCAGTATAGAAATGGATAATGAATATAGATTATCAATGATGGCAGCAGTATACAATTAGGAAAACAATATGTAAAAGCTAAAACACTAACGTTGAATAAATTCACGAGAATATGACCAAAGATCGAACATTAATGTCGCTGTTTCAATACTAGCACGGCTGTTTCTTCGTGTTCCTGGTTGCCGTTGAAGTGGTGGTGGCGGTGGGGGGTGCAGTGCTGAGCGCGTGGGTCGGCGGCGGCAGCGAGCTTCGTCTCCATTTCAACAAAAACTCTACAGTCGGGGAGAACGGAGTGAACGACTCGGAGCTGTGGGATGCTTTGCAATCACAGGTGATACGCGTTTCACATGTAGATCACTCAATTATTGTGTTACTTAAAATAAGATTTTACGAAAGGCAGATTTTTTAATCAAGATATATTTTCTGACTTAGTTATTTTTTTTTATCTTCACGCCTATAATCCCCGAAGAGGTAGGCAGAGGAATGCAGAATACTTCCACGTCTCACGTTTTTACGTCCCATTATAGAATAGGTGGTGAGCCTATCGCCTATCGCCATCTATCGGGCACTTATCCAGACTCCGAACCACTACTTACGAATTAGTTATTAATACTTAAAATTTGCGGAGTCTACTAAGAAAGGCTACTAATGTATTCTTCTGTTTCTGCTGCTAGGAAAGCTGTATGAAGTTTATATATTAAGCCCGCTATTCTTCAAGTAATTTAATTTTGTGTACCTCTTGAACACAAAATTAAATTATTTAAGTGTCAATTCAGGGTACAGTCAAAATAAGTTAGTACTGACTTACTTATGATAGTAACTTGCTAAGCAAGAAGTTTACCTGCCTGTAATAAACGCGTCAAGATACAACGTTAAAGAGTCAGAGTAATCAAATAAATTTAATTTATATAGTATAGTAAAAAAACACAGACAAGAAATTGCTTGGTAATACGCTTTTTTATTTGTAATCTTGCTCTATTTCATATGAAATTGACTGTTAAAATGTTCGTGTGAAATAGAATCAATGCTGTGGCGTGGACGGCCCACAAGACTATGTATTCCTACAACGCGACATCCCCCCTTCGTGCTGCGCGCGCGCACACTCGCTCCGGGAAGGAGGCGCGCGACGTCAGTTGTACGCCACCTGTATTGCTGAGCGTACGTATTATACGCAGGGCTGTGAAGAGACTCTGCGTCAGAAGAAATCGTTCAAAGGACACATCTTCATTGCTACTGGCGTAATCTTTATTCTTATGGAGGTATGCACCGGTTTATAATCATTGCAATAGTTAGAGAGATTATTCTGAATAACCTGATCTTTTAAATTTTTGATAGAATAAAAAATAGCACGACAATTTTTCATGAAATTAATTTTATGTTGTAACAATATTGTCTTAAAATATTCTACCAAGTTCAAAGAAAAAAAATGGAATCTGATATTTTCTTTGCAGATTATCTGTATAGTTTTAGCTCTATGGATGGCCAGTAGCTTGAGAGCAGAACGTCGGAAGCTTCGAGAAGATTTGCAAGCGCATTTTGAAAGTTAATTGCTTCTAAAATGACTAACATTATTCTTTTATTTTAAAATCCGTTCTACAACATTACCTGTAATCCTTTGCAAGCTTGTAGACAGTGTCTCAGAAGCAACTAAAATTGACTATAGTTACAATAGTTTAAAAGTGTCTTTTTAGATAAGTGTGACTTAAGCACTAAAGTTCAACAAAGCGAACTTTTGTAATTAGTGTAGAAGTGTAATGTTAAGTAAAACGTAGTAAACTTGAAAGCAAATCTTTTTCAAATTTTGGGTTCACTGGTCTTTTTGAGAAATCACACAAGTGAGTAAAACACACTTTTAACACTTATGGGACCCGTACGGATTGTTGGTTAAACCGTCTGTCGCGAGGTTTAAAATTTTGTAAATTGTGCTCCACGAGGTTTACCGACTGTTTTAATTTGATTGTGCTGATTAATAATGTCATATTTGTGTATAACGTTAGTAATTGTTAGATACAAGATGTATAAGAAACAAATGTTATTTGAAGATTTTAAATTAATTATTTTCATCTTCGGCACCCACTTCAGGTTGTGTCCGCGTGGAGTACGTTTGTATTTTTAAGATTAAATGCACAATAAGATTATATGTAACACGTGAATCTGGACCAATGTAAATAGTTAATTTTAGATTTGATTTGACACATTTGAATGTCAACTGATTAGCATATAAGTAGTGGTGTAGAAGTAAGAATCCGTCTCGAGGCGGAGTAAGAATACGAGTATATTTCCTGACCTCATGCCAGGATACAGGATGTCGTAAGAGGTGACTAAACCCGGCGCTGGCGGATCGCGGTATGATGCGGTCTGCCCGGCACAGCTACATGATCTGACCTGACTAGCGTAGGTGGTGTGAGAGGCTATGCTTAGCGATCCCCAACTCGCATGTTCAGCAGGAACTATGGGCATAACCCTCAGGGAATGCCTATATCCAACACTGGATACACACACAATAGGCTTATGATGATGAGTGGCTTAATTCGATAAGTAGTATTGGGATCTGAATTTAGAGTAGATATAGTTAAAAAGTTAATGTATATATTTCGATGTTCAAACATCTATTTAAAGTTGCATTGTCCTGAAATATATTGAACTGTAGATATACTTTAAATTTAAGCATTTCTGCATGTTACGTGAATGCGCTTTACTGTACTTTATTTGCGACGGAAAGACATGAACAAATTAGAATTTTTATTTTAATGTTTTAAAAATTGTTGCTATGTACTGTAATGAAAGCAATCGCCAAGTTCGATGCCAGTAAAATCCGAATTATGATTGTGGTTTCTGTGTAGCTGCCGCAAAGGAATTGTCTTTATTTATTTCTAGAAATTCATGAGAACGGTTAATATACTAATTTGTTGTAAATCACGGCACGGCATTAATTAATAATAATAATTGTAAATACTGTTTATAACACATTTACTTGTAGAAATAATTTGTACAATGAAAAGAACGTTGCAGACAATAAGCTGAATTAGCTTAGACATTAGAATCCCTTACTTTCGTAAAACGGCTCACCAACGCACTTATTGCAATGTGCTAAATAACGCTGCATACTCGTCATGTATAATGAGATCGTTGTATAATGTAAAATCGGTGTATCAACAGTTTCTTAAGCTTTGGCATTAGCTAAGAGAACACGTCATTTGCTGCCGAAGGTCTCGATAATGATCAATGATAAATTTCATCTCTCTGTCAATAATGATGGTGTAAATGGAAGAATGTAAGCGCCGATGGAGCCATTGACTGATCTATCTGTCCCAAACAGTATTTCCATAACTAATGTGGCGTGACGATCCGATGTATGAATGCGATGTATGAATACTTAATTATATTTAATTAGTTGGAAGACGGGTTTCGACCAACTTTTTCAGTACTAATATCATAAATTATACAATTATATATCGGTACAAGAAGCCGTGCTCTGTGATCCACAAACCGCGTGCCTTCAAAAACGTAACAGCATACCTGTAATCCCTGAAGAGGTAGGCTGAGTCTAGAATACTCCCACGTTTAATCAGTTGACGTTGACATCCAACCTATCTCCAACCCACAGGGATTCAGTGTAAGGACTACGCACAACAAGCCCTTAGGGGAGGTCTATGTCTAGCACCGTGCTTAGACAGGCTTATGATAATTTTGATGATGTAATATATATACACTTGCTTAGATGCGACATTTATAATAATAATCTTGCGATTTTTGTGCTCGCAATAATAGCAGTTGCTTCTGTTCTATTCTATTCTGTGTTTCCAAATAATTCATCATCTCTCATGGTTGCAGTGCTGAATATGCCCTCGATGATTGACGGGGTGAAATGCTAATCTTTCCTAATATTTTAATAGTATAAGTTATTTGTGATTTATTGTTCTTTAACACGTTTGAAACACTTCAAGAGAATGTTAACAATTTGGGCGGGATAACTTGAGACCTTTGTAATGACGTCACAACTGCGTATTTTTGCAGTTTTGCTGCAAAATATCCTCTTATCAGTTTTCTTATAGGTTCTAACGAGGTTGTTGGCGACATTATAACTCATTTAGTCAATCCAATTTTTGTCAATAAATTTATATGGATGTTAGTTGTCAGATCTCAGTAATGTAATTTTGCTCATAGTGGAGTGCCATTTTATTATTTCGAAAATGAACGATATAATTACATATAAAACGCGCAGATATCAAGTTACTGCCCAAGAGCAGTAAAAATAGCTTATTTCATTCTTATTTTAGATATATCCCAAAAGTTCAATAAAAGCACAGGGCACATTAATTTCAATTATGAGTGTATTTAATTATTCTAACGAACGTCAAATGGCTAACCGCTGTGATACTGAGTAGATTCCTGTAATTATTAAGTTTTGATTAAAAATTGTATATATTATATAAAGTAGGTCAGAAAATGTATTAAAAATACATATGTTGTTCTTCTTTTTCAATATTTATGTATACATTTAAAGTTTCGCTTCATAAATCAGAAATCACCATAAGGTGTATATTGCTCTCTGAGCAATAAAGATATTGTAATTAAAAGGGAATATTTAATTGTTACAAAGTAGGAGAAACAATGTTCTTTTAAATGACAGTTTCTAAGAGTATATAGGATTTTCACATTTTCACAAGTGATTTTGAATATATTTGAATGTTGTCGTCTGTTATTGAATTAGATGTCAATGAATTCAAGTGAACAGCAAAAGCGTGTAGCGAACCTATATAATAAATAATACGAGGCATATGCAGTTGTATTAAAATCATTTAAAGTATGCTATGTGATTCAAACTTTTTATTGAGTGTGAGTATTTTACGATCGGTAAAGCATCTTAAAGCTCAATTAATTGCATAACTACGAGTAAGATCTAATGTCATTAATAATGTATTACATGTGAAAATAGATTGAGAACATTCATTACATAAATTGCAACCAAACTATTGTACAAATATTAATTACGTTAATATTTATAATACTCATGCTCTGTATCTATAAATGTACAGGTTGCATTTATTTTAAATGAAGTTATTTTTTTTAGTGTCAAAGCATTTACGATTATTGTAATGGTAAAATAGTGCTAAAGTATTTTAGATTTTATTATTTGTATATAAGGTATTATTATTACGATATATAATTGAGATCTTTCAGGATTTGATGTAGATGTTCGATAATTTTCTTATTCCACCCTACATGCGTTAATTATTAAGTAGGTACATTATTTGTTTTATCGGATGCATTGTTATGTGCTGATTGCGTGATGTATTTTTATATGACGTTTAGGATTTAGATACTATTGTGCAATAATCCATGTTCCTTATATGGTAATGATATAATAATGATTATGTTTTGGAAACACAAGTTGTTTTGAAAAAATTACATAGACGTTGAAATTTATATTTTTCTATAAAATTACATCAATTTATTCGTCATTGTCATAATCTTTCACGGTGTCCAAGTTTACAATCTAACAACACATGGCACAAAAATTACACATCATATACATGTATACAAATAATAATATAATAACCACGTGATATACGTCACACACGATACGCATTACATCACGCATAAGTTACACGCACACATACGCCCACACGCCGGCACGCACACACATACGTCACTCACGCACACACGGCACATGGCAATATGCTCACACATATAAAGCTCATAACATTTGAAAGAAACATATAAAAACATTACAGTTGCGATAAGTAACGTATCTAGTAGTATCTACAGTTGTATATTATGCTTCTATCGTGCTTTCGCTCTCATTGTCCTGAACCTGACAGTCAATTAATTATCCTTGATTTTGCTTTGTATAATGTAAATATTACGTCTACAGACATGAGACATTCTGAATGTCTAAGTAAATTCAGAAGTGGGATGTTAAATAATAACGCCAATAATAAGAAACAAACATTTATTTATTTGAGAATATCTTATCTATTTCACATTTATATCGCAACACCAATAAATTTTTATTATACTCAAAATTACTTATATAATAATAAAATTGTTATAGAGGGAAACTATTTGAAATATTATAAAATATGTAACTGAATGCATCAAGACATTGTGTATCAATATTAATCAATAATTCTAGCGGAATAATTGTTATTACTAGTAAATACATTAATCGTTCAAAGTAAAGTGGATTTCAGTCGCTTTGAAGCTGGCCATACATGAGTATTATGAGACACCAACTAGTTCAACAATAGTTATAGCGTATTGTAGACATTGGTAAATATAAAAATGCATTTTCACAAACATAGTTATACACAAATAATTATGAGGAATCTAAAACAATCACTATACTCAAAAATGGTTGTGCCTGTGTACTGTGTCAATAAACTGGGACGAATCCGATAACCGCTAGTTTATAATAATATGTAGTTAATTCACTATGATTAACATAATGAATTAATATACCTATTGGATTGAGAAACGAAGAGGCGAAATAAATTAATAAGGACCGTCGTCGGTGGGTGTTATAGTCTCCTCCTAATCTTATGAGAAACGGGCTTGAGAATATGTATGTCTATTGGTTTATATATTTTAGAATGTTACCATTGAAATGTAATAGATTATATTGCACTGGCAACTGGCATCGCATGGTTCCCAATCGCTCTTGGAGTGCGATATAAAATAATAGTGGTTAGTGGGCATTATTTTTAAACAACTAATAATAAATTTTTTTGTTAATCTATTGACTAGTAAACGCTTATTATTTACAGAACCTTTAATCATCAAATGACAGGACATAATAATCCGCGGACAGGGCGCGATGACGCTCTTTGGGGGAGGCCTATGTCCAGCGATGGACTGGAATAAGTTGATGACGATGATGTAAAATAAAATAAGCTTTTATCATATTTGAAAAATAACAAAAATCCCATTAAAGAAACTCTTATAATAATAATGAATAATTAATAAAATGTTTGTATTATTTTCCAATACATGTACTACTATGTATTATGTAAGTATACTTTTACGTTAATTTAAAAATATGCTTTTAAATAGGCGTCTCAGAACTATTGAAAGGGGCATTAGTTTGACATAATTCTAACAACTTGTTTTCTCAAAGTAAGACCCGATACAAATAAATATGTCAATAGCGTGCTTAACCTAGACAAATTAAATACAATAAATAGATGTACAATTAGTTAATTTAGTCACTTAAAATTTAATTTTTTTCAACTAATTAATTTTCGTTTAGAGATATTTAATTTACATTTACTTTATAAATGCGATTTAAAGCATTAACCAAAATTATATTGGGGTTAGATTTTTAAATATTAATAGTAGTGTAAGGGTTAGAGCATAGTTTTTAAGCTTATTTTATAACGTAAAAAAAGAGCACCATTAAAATTCAGTGCATGAATATAATCAAAAACTAAGTATTAATTGATAGTTAAATTATGTTTTAAAACATTTTTCGATCATTTTCAATAAGACAGAAATAGGCTTCCTTATATAGAGATAATTATGAACTATTTCCATTCTCACGTGAAAACGTAAATAGGTTATGTGCAAAATTATTATAAACTATTTCACAAAACTTACAAACAAATACAAACTACTTGTAAGTAACGTAACATCCCGCCTATATCTTTCAGGAGACATAGGCAGAGGAATGCAGAACACTCCCACGTGTCACCAGTTACGTTTACGATATGGAATAGGTGGTGAGTCTATTGCCATGCACACACTCAAGAGACAGCAAAGCTCAATAGTATTCCGACCTGGGAATCGAACCCAAAACCCCTCTATCGGTAGTTGTGCTCGCAACCGATCAACTGCGAAGGCAGTTCTCATAACTTAAAATATTGGCAATATAACTAGTTTGTTTGAAACACGTTTTCAAACTACCGAAGTGCTATTGTCAATATTTTAAATAAACGAACAGTGTAAGACACACAACAACAAGCACCTTACGCTATCAAAAACGTGCTTTATTCAATAATATTATACTGGTACAGTAACAGACGATATTCGTGCAATTTGATTTAAATTGTCAACTAACGACCGTTTGTTTCCAGCCAATTCGAGTGGATTACTCAAGCCAGAATCTCTCTTGCCTATCTAATCTTTGAAGTAATATAGTAACGTTGACAAATAAACTATTTTTCTATGTATATTCCTACTTGGGTTATACGTTTCT
>DWEJ01003556.1:0-10339 GCA_018245835.1 Mysoria sejanus stolli | reverse complement strand
ATAGGCTCATCACCTATTCCATAGTGGGACGTAAAAACGTATGCGGTGAGACGTGGGAGTGTTCTGCATTCCTCTGCTTACGTCGTCGGGGATTACAGGCGTGAAGATAAAAAAATAATAATAAATAAATAGTTATTTATGAAAGTAGAAGTGACAACGTGTTCATTGAATTTCTTGTTAATCAAATCAGTAATTGTAGGTTATTGCAGCGGAACACGGCAAAAATCATTTCCATCAAAAATACATATAAATTATTCTTTTCTCTTTTTGTATTGTATTAATTATTGTACATCAATCTCGTTATTACTGATGGAATAAAATGTGTCTATTCTATTGCTTCGTATCTCTGTATTTGCTTCGTTGGTTAAATAGTTGCAAGCGATTAACATTCACTTCACACATTAACATCGAGAGGTACTGGGTTCAAAAGCCGGGCCAGGTACTGTAGGATACTTACAATTATCTATATGAATGGTATTGGCTCGGAATGAGGATGTGTAACTGGTGACGTAACTGAAGTAAACGTAACTAATTAAAAGTCGGAGTATACAACACTGTCCAGTCTACGTTTAAGGGAATTACAGGCGTGGTATTACGCTTTTCGTTACTCTATTCTAAATAGAATATCGAAATATGAGAAGCGCCAGATGCTTATACACTTTCACCTCCAGATTGATGCACATATAACACTTCTCTTTGTTCCTTTATTTTGGATTGAAAACGTTTAAATGTCCTTTGTCAAATAACAGTATTAGCAGTGACATTTTTAATTAAATTACTATGAACTGAAGTCACCTATGTATATGTCCCATGGTATTCCTTTCTCTCCCTAGTAGCCATACTAATGTCTATTAATCTATGATTTTTATTTTCGTCCGTCCTTCAAATATGTATATTATAATATTATTAAAAAAATTGCCACGTTTTGTTCCTTTAATGGCCCCATTTTTCTCGAGCATTATTGTATGCGTCACCATTGTCACAAACGCCTCACAAATTCCAGTAACTAAACATTTCAACGAATTTGTCTGGTTTTAAAACGTTTGAAATCTTAAGGAATCACTGTTTATTCCAGTGCACAGTACACAGCATAGCCGCTAAGTTCACTTTGACCCCAGTTAAGTTCCCGCGGATTGGAAGCTAGACTCATTAAGTAGATAAGTAACACAAGGAACAGAAATCCAAGCTTTCGAAAGTGAGCGCTAGTGTGTGTTTTATCTAACCTGAGCGCTGCATTTAATTCAGTGGTTTGCTTTGTTTTCTAATTGGATTTTTGCCAAAATATAATCTACGTTTGTAACATCACGCCTACAATCCCCGAAGAGTTAGGCAGATCAGTATATTACATCAGTAGTACTAATCAGTATTTTATTTAAACATTATAAATATCATTATAATTTATGGGGACTGCCTCGTTGGTCATGTTGGTTGCAAGTCCAACTGCCGATCGAGAGGTCCCGGGTTCGATTCCCGAAATTTTCTACTAGAAAATCTAAATTAGAATTCTAGTAGTGGTTCGGAGTCTGGATATGAGCCCGATGCATGGCAATAGACTCACCACCTATTCCATAGTGGGACGTAAACGTAACCGGTGAAAAGTGGGAATGTTCTGCATTCCTCTGCCTACCTCTTCGGGGATTACAGGCACGAAGTTACGTTACGTTATTTCTAACAAATAACTATAACTACAAGAATTAACATAAAACGAAATTAAAAACAAGCAGTCCTACTACTTTTGTATACGGATCCTATATAAACAAACTCTAAGTATTGACGATAGCGTACCGTTTCGTATAGAAGAAATTTTTACATATGAGCCAGTACCGAAGATAAGTGTTCAGACGATCAGCCAAGTCTGTAGGAACGGTATCGCTCAGATGACGCCCAATACTGACCCGCATGTAACAGGTAGCGTTGACAAATCGTTACACGTGTGTACTCAGTGTAATGTATACATTACTCAGTGTAATGTATACATTACACTGAGGCAATGCAATGTATTACTAAGTAATATGCTACACTGCTTATGAACCTAGCACTATCAATATTAATATCAATCAGAGAAATGCATAGTTGGCAATTAAATTTTATAATAAGATATGACTTTTGAATAGTCCTCCACTAATGTGGAGCTACCTCTTATATCAACGTGTAATCATTTTTCTGTCATGTATCATTGTGTAAGGTGTGGTTGTGTCCACTTGCTCATTACAGCTAATCATCACAGCAAGTCTGGATATGCGCCCGGTGTATGACAATAAGCTCACCACCTATTCCATATTCGGACGTAAATATAACCGTTGAAACGTGGGACTGTTCTGCATTCCTCTGCCTACCTCTTCGAGAATTACAGGCAGGACGTTACGTTTAACGTTTATGTGTACAATCATACTAAGTGTGTACATTATAACCTGCGGAGGTGTTGAGCGTTGACTGCTCCCCTCGCACCGCCGCCGCCCTCGGTCGCGTGACTTCCGTTTATATGACGTGAGTCATTAAAATAATAATTTACAATGTAGGTACATTATTATAAAACATTATTTAAATAATGTTTGCTTCTACTAGACGTGTCTGCGTGAGTTTCGTGTATATTATGTGTCTCAATAGTAGTGTTCAAACAATTTTTGATATGAAAAAATGAATTCGAATGACCATAACAATGAAATAAAAATTGATATCTGTTGTTTACACAAATATATAAAGAATCCTAGCGAGTAATATAATACAATGAGTAAATAGATCTATATTTATTGAAATCTCACCATAGTCACTGTCCCTGGCATTTTCAATGATTCATTTAATAGAATGATTCGCACGTGCGTGACGCTGGTCTGCGTCTAGTCTGACACATGTTGATAGAGACATGGTAGAGTCGATCATTACAGTTATAACACACTTGGATTAGTCACCATTTGCATATTATTCATATCGCAAGAGCAATATAACTTTCGTCAAAGCTATTTTGAATGGATATCTGCAGCATATAGAGTATGATTTACTTTAGTGCCACCATCTAAAACTATTTTGCTATAATGTATGAACTATGTATTAACAAAAATTATGTTCATCTATATACTGAGTATGATTCTACATTTATATATTTTAATAGTATCTATGAAAATATACTAGTGTTACGCGTTCTCTGCTTATAGCGTTAGGGAATAAAATAGTAGCCTATGTATGATAATATACATAATTGTAAATTCCTACCATTCTGACTGATGTCATCACAAGTAATAGGTCATGCTGTAGTATAAGGCAATATATACTGTAAGTACCATTCCAATTAGTGAATTATAATTTTTGTGAGCACAATTATGAAAATAAACGTTTAATCTGAAGGCAAACACATGCTTATACGTAATCCGGATTTAAATTATTTTGTTTACCTCCATTTGAATTGTACAAGAAGTATTCAGAAACCTAACGCGGCTCTACATCTCGAATGATTTGTAGAGTTACACAACGCGAGCCCTGAGTAACTCTTAAATGTATGTATCATCATTCTCTTTTTTTATCATTTCATAATTAGTTTTGGCTTTCCTCTCAGAATGAGAAGGCTAAAGGACAAAGTCGGCCACGCGTACGCGAATAGTCAGACTTAACAGACCCTAGAAAAAATTGTACAAAACCATAACATGTGCAAGTATCCTAACAATGGTTTCCTCGTATATTTGAATCTTAAAAACGAAGATATTAATGTGGGGACTGGGATGAGCGTCAGGACTGGAACCCAAAACCATCTGAGTAAGAAGCTGAAATCTAAACTACACACATTCACTACTTCATTTAAAACAAAAATCAAAAATGTAATCGAACTTTCACGCTACGTCTGCACCGGTAGAGCGATATTTCTAACATTTCTACAACACATACATATACACGTATATGCACTAAAACACTGATACTGAATACAGCGAACACGACCGCCGTTGATCATGTAGCCCGGTGATCAGAACTCTACAATAACATGATGTCACCCCGCGCTTGTTTTATTCAACAGTTTATTGTCTACGCGCCGCCATTAAACAATTTATTCTATACACGGTATGTCGAATTCGTTCTTTTAGCCATTCAATGTCTATCCTTTGTATCTCCAGTATCAAATATCAGTAGTAAATATGTAATTCAAAGCTTAATTGCCGACTCTACCCATATCTTGACCTCGATAAGAAATAATTAAATCAGAAAATTAGAATTAAAACAGTGCTCCGCGACACAAATAGGCGATCAATCCGCACTGAGACCTCGACAAAGGTTACTCCCGCAATCCAGAACGTATACAGCTATAATCGGATATTGAATTAGTACGCCCGGCGCCTTTGAGTTACGAGTTCCCGTACGTTCTCTATCGAACAATAAACAACGCGAATAAACATTAAGACGCAGATGCGTTGGTAATGAGTTGCTATAGTACCGCGTTCGTAAACAGTCCGCAACGAATCGGACGCGTTACGTGCGTGTTTCGGGAGCCGATACGCACGGGAGTTATGATTGTCGTCATAATTACGTCCGAGCTCCCGCTCTGAGGTATCCTGTCGGTTAGCTGTTAAACGAAAAATATATAACAATGCGCGGATAACGTTACCACAAAATCTCCTAAAATATAACTATTAAAACATGAAATTTAAATGTTACATTAAATGAGACTAGTGTATAGCAATAGGCTCACCCCCTATTCCATAGTGTGACGTAAACGTAACTGATGAAACGGAGCAGTGTACTTTACTCCTACGCCTACCTCCTTTGGGTTTACAGGCGTGATGTTATATTTAAATATCAAAGTTATTCTCTCCTACTCTCGGAGAAACGGACATTTACATTCAGAACAGAATCTAAATGTATTCTATGAGTTAATATTTAATTCGTCACATATTCCCCCAATGCATATTGGCCGACCGACTCCACAGGCCTGAGGGAACTTTATGGTTATGAGACAATGACGCGAGAACGAATACATATTACTGCAAGTATGTATGAGTATAAATTTACCTACATGAATATGTGTTTAAAAATATACATAGATATATGTGTGAGGTGTCCTAATTCACATTATTGTGTTGTACTCACAGTCACAGACAATATTACAGACAAAAAAATAGAATCAACCTAGTAGACACTTATTACTTACACAAAAAAGAAATCTAAATATACAAGTTTAAGAATCTTGTGTGTCTGGAGACTAGAAATACTTCATAGTATTTGGCAAAGCTAACAATTATCCCAAAAACAAACTCTATCCTTATGTCGCGCACAATTTAAATTTTAATATAAATTATGTATTGCTACTTTCGTTCACAATATTACTCGTATTTAAGGGTCAAGAAATTTCCGAAACCAGAATATACATACGTATCAATGGAAAATGTTTAGGATATGAAAAGAGTGCTCAATACTCGTACAGAAGATATAGGTACAAGACATAGGTGTGTAACAACAGAGATATTATTTTTCACTCGGTACTTTCTGCCTACCCTGTTGGCGATCTAGGATCAGGTGGTGAGCCTTTTGCCATGCATCGGGCATATATCTAGACTCCCAACCACTACTAGAAAATCTAAATTAGAAAATTTTTGTAGTGTTCGATCCGGGAATCTAATCTGGAACCTCTCGTTCGGCAGTCGCGCTCGCAATCAACAAGATCAACGAGGCTGACGTATTTATGTACATAAAGATATTGACCCTTATTACTGGTGAGCAGTGTCGGTTTAGCTATTGAAACGGCGACCTACACAGGAAGGGTTCTGGCGTGATGGCAACACAACAAACGTATTTTCACTTTGTTCGCTCATCGCTTACCACGGACAGTACAGCAAGTGTATTGTAAGAGAGGAGGTGCGTCCGCGCATATCGTCTCCCTTGTTTACAAAACAACGTTGTCGACTGTAACCGAGAACGACGCTTCGGTTACACTTCGCCTTGTCAACACGCGCACCGTACGCTCGCGCACACAAGTGTCATGTGCGGCGCGCACACGCACTCAATACATGGGTGAAACAATTTGACCGATCACGATGATGTCTATTGATATCGAGGATATTATGAGAGTATATTATTTCAACAGAACATTTTGTTTGATAAAATTTTAGAGACGTATAACATTTAATATAATTGATGAATCGTAGAAGTGCTTTGTAGACAAACAAAACAATGTGCAGTTAGAAGTCTTCGAGAAAATAGGTGGATTGATATGTTTCACATTTAAATGGAACATATATGTCTATATGGTAAATATAAGTCTTTTTTTGCATGCAGCTTCCATTTTAATTACTAGCTAAAAATTTATATTATAATAATAATGACTTGGGACAACTCTCATATTGCATTTTTCTTTGCATAAAACATAAACACAGTATTTAATGAAATGTTACAAATGATACAGATTACCAATATGTTCATTTATTTTTTGTACTATCGAAACTCATTACTGCAAATCGAAAATTTCCACTTTCCAGCCAGGAAGATTCACAAAGTTTTCCATAGAAATACGATCAAAAGTTGTAAAAGATTTATGCACTTTCCGCGCGAGCGACATTAACTGCTCTCGGAATGTAATATCATTTAGCTCAACCTATGACTTGCAATGACCTCGTAAATAGGAAAAAATATACTGGCTTCTCGTATACGGCATGTTATTTTATCACCATCATAATAGTTTTAAAGTTCACATGTTGGGCATTGGTGTTGTCATAAAATAATAAGTATTCTTTGGATCTCACTCAGAAATATTTGACTACAGGCTATTAAAGAATCCTCAAGGTTAGTGAAATATTCAATTGTCTTGAAATTTCAATGTCATACTTTTTCGCTCCTCAAGATGGCAGAATATTTACACATTAATGTGGATTGTGTCGATTACATTGAAAGTAAATCACAGAATTGGGTAAATTTTACGGCTACAATAAGCTAACACTTACTGTTTAGCTTAGACTAAGTTGATTCTAAGTGGCTAAAGCAGATAGTACAATGGCAGCTATGCATAGATCACAAAATAATATTAAGATGTGGTAACATCCACTGAAAAATTCCTGGGCGTTTTAGTTTTATATAATTTCTGCCAAATACTGATATTCGTGTATTGAAGAAGGTCCATGTTGTCAGTGAGGAATTTTTTAAACTAAAAAGATGACAAAGCTAAAACATTCCGCTGAGCGAATGTAAAACATTTCAGGCCACAGTAATTAGTTGGTTTTTTGCAATGATTCCTACAAACGTATATATAAATAGACTTACTCCGTCGCCATTTTCCAAATTGTAATACATAATATGTAGACCTAATATCTCTACAGAACGTAAGTATCATCTAAAATTTTGTGTTTGGTTTTTCTTAAAAAGAAAATTTTTATATTTGTACTTTTTATACCGCAGATAATATATATAAAAAATATAATATATTTAATTACCCAAAATAATTGTCATCAAAATTATAGGGTTGTTTATCTTAGATTCTTTTTTAATTTAAGAAAAAATTACTTATCTAAATGTCCGCAAATGTAACATTATGATCTTTTATGAAGCAAAATCTTCGGATTCGGGTACGTCAGGTAGGTACGTATGATATATCAAATTCAGATCGCTGAAGAACGTCAATCTGTCAGCATTTATTTATAGATGGAGTTGTAACCGACGACTCGAAGCATAGATCACATTTAATCCTTTATCGTATGTATTTGCTAAAACGCACAACAAATATGTTTTAACACGTTTATAAATATAATTTTATCATTTGAAGAACACTTAAAATCGTACTCTTTACTGGCAATCATAAATCCGTTCACAAGTAATAAATCAAAATTTAATATTATCATTTACTGCGCCAAGCTTTTTTAAATTTGTGATAAACATGTTTATAACGAGTTCCAGTACACTTGAAAAAAATTAACAAAAATCTTAATAGAAATTACTCTTTATGACAAAAATTAAAATTATACTTATAGGTACCTATATCTTTCGGCACACATATAAAAAACTTACAATCGCCTTTATCAAAAGACCTAATTACATCCAGATTGAAAATATTTACCTGCTTTAAATCCGTCCGCGTATCCTTGAAAAAGCCACTACAAACAAAACAATCGTAGCTACACTAGACGTATTAAAAACTTAGCATTCTCTATGGTATCGCACTTTAGTACACTTCCGAACGCAACTGTCACTCGCGGAAGGCGGGAAACTCAGGCGTTGACCCGACGCAAGCGCGGCTGCCACTGAAACTGACGCCAGTGACGGCGCTGGCCAAACGTTGCCAACAACGTCACGTGCCAAACGTTTGGCCAATATCATTTTATATCCAATCTGGCCAATATCCTCCGAGGACAAGATATAGGGGCCGATTTACAAACACACATACAAACTGATAGTAAATTATTTTAACTTCAAAATACATATATCGATGGACTGATGTGTGTACAAAAAGTACGTCCCACCTGTGAGAATGAGAAATTTCACAATCGGTGCTGTCTTGTAATAGTGAGCCAGCGATATAATAACAAAACTAGGAAATAAATGTCGATTCTCAACTCAGTGAATTTAAAGTGCAGTTTTCAATTTTATCAGCATACCCCTTTTATAAATTTACTGAGAGAACCATTTATAGTGCAAGTATCATTAATAGAAATGTTACGCTCAAGAGTTCCAATTTGAAAATTGCAGTGAAAAGTAAAATGATACGTGATATTCTATAAGACGCTAGTTATTACAAACATAATATACTGTTGATTTATTTACGTACGCCTGTAATCCTCAAAAAGGTAGGCAGAGGAATGCAGAACACTCCCACGTTTCACCAGTTTCCTGTACGTCCCACTATGGAATATATGGTGAGCCTATTGCCATACACCGGGCACATATCCAGACTTCGAACCAACTAGAAAATATAAATTAGAAAAATTTAGTAGTGCCCGACCCGGGAATCGAACCCGGGACAGTCGACAGTTCCGATCGGCAGTCGCACTTGCAACCAACACGACCAACGAGGCGGTATTTGATTTATTGATGTAAATCAATATTTTCAAATAAGGACAAAATAACAATTTCTCAACATTAATGAATACGACTTATAATTTTGACAAACATCTATGTAAACAGTCCTAACGACAAATATAAATATACATAAACAACAGCTATATAAATGTAATAAAACAATTTATTTACAACGTATAAATAAATAAACCGCGACATGTCTATTAATATAACGGTGAATACGTATAATGTTTGGCAAATATTACTGGCGATTTAGCAAACGTTGGTTCCAAATGATGTTATTTTGATGATACAAGCGTCTTATTATACCGTTGGTATCGATGACTGACTCGTGAAGGTCTGAGCTCTGGGTGACGATTGACAGCAATGTAGGCTATTCATTGACTCACCACCACCGTCTACAACCCTTCAATCGTTTAACACGGATCTCCACACAGAATGAGATAAGCTACGGTCATGTCTGCCACGCTAGGTTCCATTAACTATTCATTGACAATTCGGAACTGGTCAGCGTTCCAGGTAACTTAGCACCGGTATTAGAAATCATCGTCCTCTGTCAGCAACAAAGCATTTGTCATTTTGTTAGTGAACGTCATCAACTCCTTTTCCGTTTCTCTGTCGTACAAGAATTTTCTTTCAAAACGAGAAATATTAAGGCCATAGTCTGCTACGTTAGCCAAGATAGAGTTGGCAGCCTTTAGTCGTTTTTGAGAACAGTATGAAAAACTCTACGGTATGCAGGTTTCTACAACATGTTTGAATCAATAAAGTAAGGTGTAATTTAGGTAATGAGAGCAAATACGTTTATATATTTTAAGTCTGTGGAACTACGTACTAAAAGTCAAATATGTATTTATGTCATCTTTCCCATTACTGACTGATTCGTTGGTCGTGTTGGTTGCAGGCGCGACTGCCGATCAAGAGATCCTGAGTTCAAGTCCCGGTCACTATTGAATTTTTCTAACTTAGACTTTCTAGTAGTGGCTCAGAATATGGATATGTGTCCAGCCAGTGCATGGCAATAGGCTCACCACCTATTCCATAGTGGGACGTAAACGTAACCGGTGTAACGTGGAAGTTACTAGACTCGTCTACCTAAATGTTCGGGATTTAAACACGTGATGTTACGTTTGTTTTATGATAATAATTTTTATTTTTCTCGTCAGTTCTTTTTTACAAATTACTAGAGTAAAATATGCACCTACCGCGTGCTCCGTCCAACACTCAGGGACAACGGGGAGAGTATTACATTATCTACGCTCTTAGTTTAGGGTGTTACAGACGAATAAATCTATATATTAATACGTGAAGCGTCGACCTATTGCTCCCTTTTTACGAACGGTGGACGAACGGAAGA
>DWEJ01003555.1:0-10339 GCA_018245835.1 Mysoria sejanus stolli | reverse complement strand
GTTCGACCCGGGAATCGAACCCAGGACCTCCCGATCCGCAGTCGCACTTGCAACCACACGACCAACGAGGCAGTCTATTTAGAAATATGGATATTTATTACTAAAATTTTACTGGATTATATATAGATAATTTGATATTGAAATGTAGATATCAAAGGTTGTAATTGTTCTTAATATTTTTTTCCTAATTTTTAATCTCTTCACTTCAAAAAGTACTCTTTTTTTATAGTACTCATTTCTTGATTTTGTTGTATGTAAACTTAGTTTTGTCTCTTACAATAATCTTAACATTCAAACTTGAAATTTAAGTTAATTGTGGTCGAATTTCGACCAGTAGGCGGCCACTAGTTCCTTTAAAATCCGCATCCGCATCAAATCCGATGTGAACTTTTAATTATCCGCGTCCGCGGACGCCAAAATTCTTGCATCCGTAACAACCCTGATCCAAACTCTATGTATGCCTTAAATAACTTAATGGTTTTTATACATACTAACGTTGCTAAACAAGCTATTAAAAATGTCAGTCCCAATTGCCAAATGTATAGATTATGTTATAATGTATGTATAGATTAACGCAATTTATATACCTCGATGTGTACATGTCAGTGCTAAACGAGTTGCTTTGTGCAGGTGCCGGCGACGTCAGTCCCCGGGGACTACAAGCTGCGTGTGGAGGGGTTGTATCTGGACGATCCGTTTGGAGGCCGCGCGTTCGTCAACGAGACCCAGCTCTCCTTCTCCCAACGGTTCATGACCATTTTCATTCAGATGGACAAGCCTGTGTATATGCAGGGTCAGACTGGTGAGTGGTTTAAAGGCATGGAACAAAAATGTGAAAAAATACGTTAATGTTAGATGTACTGTATATATTTACTATAACATGCACTCATAAAAAAGAAATTATTTTTTGATATGACAAAACGTGTACTTAATTGTATGTACGGCTTTCAGTTCGATTCCGAGCGATACCTATAAACACAGAGCTGAAGGCGTTTGGACGTGCGATCGATGTTTATATCTTGGACCCCAACAGGCGGATTATGAAACGATGGCTGTCAAGACAGGTAAGATTAGCGTGGTACTTCACTTGCCAGTTTCCATGGACACGTGAAACAAAAGCTCAACTTGTGTTTATAATTTACTTGAAGGTCCCATTGTGTTTGCGGCTAGGATCATATTATGTCATGACATTATTTATCGCAAAGTCGAGAACAATAGGGAAATCAACACGTTGTTCTTTTTTTGCTTTCATGAATACTCTTACACGTTAATTTTACAAATACTGAAAGTGAATTAACCATTTAAATCTCACTGTGGTTAATTCATTTTGGTTGTAGTGATTTGTTTAAATATTGCATGAATTATTGTGTTGTTTTGTTTTCAATTTATTGTTTAATAAGGATCAATACAAATCGTTCCTAATATTATTTTTAGTATTCTTATAGTCGTCTTTAGCTCAGTGTGTTATTTTATTATGTCATGCTAGCCAATTTAGGGTTAACAAATGATTTGTAAAATTAAGATAATTATTTTCAGTATTTCAATGAAGTTTTCAGTACAGTTAGAGATAGATAGTTAGAGATAAACGGTTTATATTGCTTTGCTGAAACATACTAGGTGATAATAAGGTTGTATATCTAATACTACGTAACATCACGTGTGTATTCTTTGAAGAGAAAGGTGTAGGTGCGTTGTACACTGCGATGTTCCACCAGGGAGGTTTACGTCTCACTATGGAATAGGTGAGCCAATTCCCATACACTGGAAACATCTATACCCTGTGCAACTATTAGAAAATCTAAGTTAGAAAAATTCAGCCTGACCCGGGATTTAAACCCAGGACCTCATGATTAAGAATACCACATACATATGTACATGCCTTCACGACAGGTTCAGACAAAATAATTCCATAGCATTACTATCTCATACATATAAAAAAGCACTATATACTTGTATCGACAATCTAAATGAATAATATAAATTTTAATTAATATAGTTGGATGGTATATTTAATTGTTGTTCTCATAGAAGTTAATATTTGCTAAAGTCTGCAAACCCACAATTCACCCGTGTGTCTGAGAGCCATGTCCAACAGTGGCACGATGAATGGATTAAAAAAATAAACAGAAGCTTCTAACTTTTCAAGCTTTGTACAAGACTTAAACATGTATTGTTCGTTTAGAGCAACTTCGGCACAGTGAGCCTTCAGTACCAGCTGTCGGACCAGCCGCAGTTCGGCGAGTGGACGGTGCGCGTGGAGGCGCTCGGACAGCTGGAGGAGGCACAGTTCCTCGTCGAGGAGTACTACCAGACTCGGTTCGAGGTATGCCATCTACATATATCTGCTAGTCAACCATGTAAGTTGTGTTTATAATTTTTTTTAAAAAGCTTGAAACAATTATTTTTATTGGTAATTCGATGGTTAAGGAATCATGCGCTAAAAGTAAAGGAACATTGTAAAGCTTCAGAGAGCTTGAGAGATATTAATGAAATGACTTTGTATACTGATTAAATTTCGGGGTTGTTAATTGTCTAGTAGTTTGTCTAGTAGTTTACTACACAAAAACTTGTAGCACAAAGCACATAATTTTACCACAAAAAAGTTATCGTGTATTTATTATTTCTTAGGTGAATGTAACAATGCCGGCGTTTTTCTTCAATACGGAGCCTTTCATCCACGGGCGTATAATGGCGAATTACACCTCCGGCGCGCCGGTCCGCGGCAACCTGACCCTGAAGGCCACCGTACGGCCCATCCCGCAGTACCGGCCGCTCCACTACGCCCAGGGACAGTTCAACAATAGAGGACACTTCCCCTCTTCATACCCTGCTCCTACTGATCAGTATACTCGAGGTACGATTTTGGACTGCCTCGTTGGTCGTATTGGTTGCAAGTACGACTGCCGATCGGGAAGTCCCGGTTTCGACTCCTGGGTCAAACAGAATTTTCCAATTTAGATTTTCTAGTAGCGGTTCAGAGTCTGGATATGTGCCCGATGCATGACAATAGGCTTACCACCAACTTCATAGGAGGACCTAAACGTAACTGGTGAAACGTGGGAGTGTTCTGCATTCCTCTGCCTACCTCTTCGGGGATTACAGGCGTGAAGTTACGTCTTTATTTTTAAGATTTTATATTTTATTGCCTGTTATAGTTTAAGATTTTATTGCCTGTTAGGAACGACAGCATTAGTTAAAATAGGTTTAGTTTTTATTTTGGCACGTGATTTGGTTTTGTGGGCCTGGTTTATTTATTTTTGAATTTTCTTTATAGTTCGTCCTAACTACAACCCATATCTGTACAACGAGAGCGGGTACTCCCCAGTGGAATATCAGGGCACCATGGACGAGTTCGGAAGGCCCACACGGGTGCGGCCTGGCCAGCCAAACCAGATTGACCAACCTGATTGGTGGTATGATCCGCAGAAAGTCTACACTCGAATGTTTAACTTTGTGAGTATCTCATCTTTTATTTTGTATTGTAGATTATTTTAATAATTTCATCCTAGCACTGTATCTTTTTAGACATGTGTGTAGGCAGTCAGATTTTATATTTAAATATAAACATCAGTGAATTACACATCAGTGATTGATCTGATAGAGCATTTCAAAACTATTCAAAATCACACATAACATATAGATTGTTATTTATGATTAGGTTCTTTACCTGTTGGCAGCATCTCTGTTTCATACCTCTATATCATAAAAAAAAATACATACATTACACATGATTGTATCTATTATACAAATATGGCCACATTATATACTTTACTGTCTCAGCGGAGATTGGAGAGGAACATGTTAGTTATTGCTAGTTATTGTTAGTTAGTTATGATGACATTTGACTACCAACATATCCTTGAAAATATTGAAATTACGTATACACTGCCTGCTTTCAGTCTATATATGGATAGAATATGATTTCTATTTTGCTCACCTTAGTTTTTGTCATGAGTGAGTAAGCGATTATTTTTGCACATGTATTAACAACAATTAACAAATTGTTGTTAATACAATATTAAAACATGTAGATAAAATGATATTGAAGTATATATTCATATGTATATAAGTAGTTCAGCCGTCTGGTTAACATACCACAAGCTATCTCAACACTTACTGTCAGATATGATGGCTGTTTGCAGACACATCCAAAGATACAATATATTATGAAATTGTGTTTGTTCTTTTCAGGATGAAAAGTATCCATTTTGGATGGCTAAGCCGGATCCTATACAATATGCCATCCAGAATCAGGATCCCAACAACCCCAATTACAATACTTATAGCACATCATCTACATACAGTACTTATTATAACAACCCTAATCAGGACCAGTTGCCCTATTTGAGATATGTGAGTGCATCATAGTTTAAACACAAGATATATAAAAATACATATAGTTTAATAATCTTATCATAAGATTTCTTTAGTGGCATGAGAGTTTCACATAGGTTGAACCAGACATTAATTTGACTTAGCAACTTTTGCACCATATTGAAATTATACTATCAATAATGATTGGGATAAAAAAGCTTACTTTGATATATTGATTTGTACAGGTTACATACATGGGAGTATATAAAGTATTTCTTCACAGAAAAGCAGTCGTTTATTTTAATTCCAGCTCAAGTTTTCTATTATGTATTGGCATGTTTTATTATGAAACTTGTACTAAATAAACAGCCCTACTTGGTACCACATATGCTTCTGTGGGATGTAGAAAAATTTAAAGATGTCTGTATATCTTTTACACTTAACAGTTCAATGGCACATATGACTTCAAGTATCCCATGTCGGAGCTGGCTCAGTTCGTGCCCACCCTGGACGGCGTGGAGGTCATCATAACGGCAGCAGTGGGAGACCCATTTCTCGATGACATCATCGAGGGTTACAGTATTGCTAGAATATTCAATTCATCATTGTCAGTCACCTTTCTTGGAGGGCCACTGCAGGTCTTCAAGCCAGCAATGCCTTTCGATGTTTATGTAAGTAAAGTTATCTTACATTGAGTTTGGTTTATTAAGTTTTTAGTCATTTAAATACTTAAAAAATATATAAGCACCTGCCGGTCTAGATTTATTTCGGTACATTTCGTTTATAAAATTTTTGTACATTTCATTCATGAAGTGTTGTATAGCTAGAGGCGTTTATAAATTGTAAGTGGGATAATATACAAAAAAAATTGTGAACCCAGATGGTGGTATCGTACCACGACGGCTCGCCTCTTCCGCGCTGGCAGGCGGCAGGGATATCTCTGGTGGTGACGATGCAGTTGGAAGGCCGAGGAGGGACTGTAGAGCCCCAGAGACCCACCCTAGCACCCGGTCATGATGCTGTTTGGCATCTCAAAATGGATCTTTACAAGCTGCTAAGTAAGTTAAACATATTTTCAGGTATAATATGCACAGAATTGTTTTAATTCCTTGAACGTAATTAGGTTATTAATATAATGTATGAAATTTATAATTTTGTAATCAAAGGATATGAAACATAATAACTCTAAAGTATTCCCTAGATAATCACAGTTTTATACATGACGCTCAAATTTCTTTATTTGTTTTAAGTAGTAAAATTTGTATGTATATCAATGAAAACTATCGACGTGTATTGTTTGTGTGTTGTAAACATCCCAAAAAAGAACTACAATACCTTTTGAGATCGGATGCTGATGATTACGAGTTGTACTCTGAATCAAGGTCTAGAAGCCCGCATGTGTGGTATGTACCAACTTATTCGATGTATAAATGTGCTCATGAAATATCTATCCATCAGGATTAGACAAGGACCCGAACTACCGCGAGGTGCTGAACGGCATCACGGGCGTGCGGATCAACGCGCAGCTGGCGGACGCTCGCGGCGGCCGCGCCTCGGCCGACGTACACTTCGTGGCGCACTACAGCCCGGCCCACCAGCATCTCCGCGTCTCCACCAGCACCACCGACGCCCGGGTGCGTCCTCCGCCACCGATTGACGCCGCCGCCGATCGACGTTCGCTTAGAATTTTTAGAAAATTATCTACTCATTAAAAATGACGAAAATTTCTTTACTTAATATACTGAGTCTGTCACCTAAATATATATTACGTCTAGTGTATTTGTCATTTGCAATGTTGAAGGCAAAAAATAATTAATCAAAAACATACGTATTAACTGCAACTTTAGTTCGCAAAACGTATCGTAACATTATGATTTTTTGACAGGTTGGAGAGTACATAATATTCCACGTGCAGAGTAACTTCTACATGGAGTCGTTCAATTACGTCGTCATGTCGAAGGGGATGATACTCACGGGCGGACAGGAAATTATGCAGGTACTGTAATTAGATAAACAATAATCTCATTATACTGTTTATCATTATTTATTACAATATATATTTTTACTTTTTGGTTCCCTACTACATTCGATTCGTGGCGCAGGACGGCGTGCGCACGTTCGCCGTGGTGCTGGCGGCCGACATGGCGCCCGTGGCCACGCTGCTGGTGTGGGCGGCGCAACGCCGCGCGCGCGTGGCCGCCGACTCGCTAACCTTCCCCGTCAACGGCATCTCACGCAACAACGTCAGTACCTCCAGCATGTCGTGCGACGTATTTCATTATTTTAAATTTTATTTAAGGAACACGGTAAATGTATTGTACGGTGAAATGTGTATGATTAATGTACATACACATATTACTGCAATACTATTACATTGCCGCATAGGGACTACTAATCCTACAAATAGTAAATCTCTTTGTGCACTCAGTAAATTACTATCATGGAAATATATTAAAACCACAATAAATTGTTCTGTGAAAACCTAATTATTAAATGATTTAGTATATCAAGTGTGGATTAATATAAAATTACGTAGTAAACACTCAACAGGAGTATTGGTGTGTAGCACTACTTAGTATTATTTTTATTTATTTTCGGTAATTCAACTGTCTCTGGGTAAATTAGATTACAATGACGGATAGTAAATGTAAAATGTGTTATTCGCAGCACTGTGTAATATTTAATTTTAACGCAATACATATGGTGTGCGCGGGCAGTTCACAGTGTACATCAACAACCGCAAGCACCGCACGGGCGAGCGCGTGGAGGTGGCCATCTACGGCGAGCCCGGCGCCTACGTGGGGCTGTCGGGCATCGACCACGCCTTCTACACCATGCAGGCGGGCAACGAGCTCACCTACGCCAAGGTACTCGTGTTGTGGATGTCGAAAGCTTGATTATATCAATGTTGAAATCAAAAACGGCTCTGATCTTTTCATTGACTCAGTTATCAATAAAGAGGGTAGAGTGAAAAAATGATGTCAATGCTCGCGCTCGTATAGTACAGATGGAAATCTTACCTATTCCTTACATTGTGTTGTTGATCTTATAATACAATCTTACAAATTTTACGAAGTTCGGGTATACACTGAGTATAAATTTGATTATAAATTGGTGCGAACAATTAATTGCCTCGAAATCTACCGAAAAATTGTACCACAGTTTGTCAGAATGTAGTAAAATACAGAATGTAGTAAATTTATTTTAAATAAAATGAAATGTTATTCAGGTGATATCAAAGATGTCGCACTTCGACGAGTCAACGAATGGCACGTTCGCGTACACGTGGCGCTCGCACTTCGGCGACGCGGACGAGCTCGTGTACTTCCCCTCCTCCAGCTTCGGTATCGACGCCAACCGCACCTTCGAGTACGTATTCGACATTATTACAGCCGATATATAGTCAATAACCAGTCATTAGAATCTTCTTCATGGAGGGCAGTTTTTTATTCTGTTTTATATGGATAAAGACTTTTAACGAAATTGAATTAGAATTAGAATATTCTAGTCTGGGTGGTAAAGTTACTAGGTAGGTAGATAAATAGGGGATGAGAAGTATATGGTATGAATGGGCACAAGTCCAAACGCTGGGCTACTATTGGGTATTTCAAAATAGGAAACAACTAATAACTATAATAATATTTTTTATCGACTCAGGTATGCAGGCCTCATCGTGTTCAGTGACGTACCGGTATCGCGCCGATTTACTAGCTGCAATGCATCTCTCGGTCTGGCCGAGTGTCTGGACGGCAACTGCTACCCCATGGACAAACACTGCGATGGCGTGTCCGATTGCAGCGATCACACGGATGAGACCAATTGTAAGTGTAGCTATTGAATTTTTGAGTGTCAAAGAGTATTTATAACTCTTTTTAAATTGTACGATGATATCGATTCAGTATTGTGATTTTCTTGATCGTCGCGGTGGCTCGCAGGCGAGAAGGAGTCGCCGCGCTCGTTGGAGCACTTCCGCAAGTTTCGGTTCAACCGCATCCAGCGGCAGTATGACAACGTGTGGGTGTGGCGCGACGTCAACATCGGGCCGCACGGCCGCTACGTGTTTACGGTGCAAGTGCCGCCCGCGCCCGCGCGCTGGACCGTCTCCGCCTTCGCCATGTCGCCCACGCTCGGGCTCGGCATGCTGGCGCGTCCCGTGCAGGTACCCCATCGATGGAATCCTTGCTTATCTTAAAACTATAAGGTTACATGGCGAACTAACGAGCCCTGTAAAATGAGCTAGCTGAGGTTCCTTGAGTTTCACGTCGAAGTGAACGAAAAAATTCTGTGATTACCGTATCATCATCAGTAATATTAAAAATCGAACAAATCCTGTATCAACAGTATGTGGGCATCTTACCGTTCTTCATCAAAGTGGAAGGCCCGGACAGCTGCCGACAGGGCGAGCAGCTGGGGCTGCGCGTGGCCGTGTTCAACTACCAGCCGCAGGCTATCGAAGCCGTCGTCGTCCTGGCTTCCTCACCTGACTATAAGTTCGTTCATGTCGAGGAGAATGGCATCGTGAGTTGTTCACTTTTTTATGTTCAATTACATGGATATTATTTTGGGAAATGATCCGTCTCTCAAACGCCTTAGCCTTAGCTTGACTGAAACTCACTTATAATCAAAATGTTATAACAAAACCCATCTTCGCATGAGAACAATTAGTATGATACTTACTTTGCAAGAGAACACTTGGCATCGTGACTGATTCTAACGAAAGTACTAAAACACACTTTCGCTGGGCAGGTCCGCTCGTACAACCCGCGCACGTCGTTCGGCGAGCACCAGTTCTTCGTGTACATCCCGGCGGGGGACGCCGCCGTCGTGCACATCCCCGTGGTGGCCGTGCGCCTCGGCGACGTCACCGTCAACATCCACGCCTCCACGCTGCAGGGGCAGCATCGCGCTTCTAAAACCATTAGAGTAGAGGTACCGTTGTATATATTTAATAGCACGTGTCTGCTGACACCAGGTGTATAACAGATACACCTGATGTCAGTTTTTCGGATAGCTATTTGTATTAGTAATCAATAAAACCTATTGTCTATTTTTAGATTTATTTGGAACACCTTTAAAAATATTTCATTATGTCTGACGAACAGGCGAATATATTATTACTATTATGACTGACGAACGGCAAGGAATTAAGAATTGATGAAATCTCAAATAGGATTTTAGGTAAAACATTCAGTTTAGCAAAAAGAGGAACTTTTTAGAATTCCCACTACTAATGCAAATGAGAGGTTAACTGGCAGAGTAAAAAAAATATTCCATTCATTTTCGAAAGTACATTTCAAAGGAATAGGTTGGAATGCAGGTGCCCAAGTTGGACTGGTTTCAACAATTAATTGTCATAGTGAATATTATTATTACAATATTCAACATATTGTAATGTTTTATATTCCATCGAAGTTTTCTAACTTGGTGCAAGGACTCTTGCTATTGCTTTCTTAGTGCCTTTTGCTAAATAAATGAATAAATTGACGAATATTAATCCATCCATTTGTCTTCGCAGGCGGACGGGCTACCGCAGCACCGGCACCAGGCCGTGCTGCTGGACCTGTCCAACCGCGCCTACGTGTTCCAGTACATGCACGTGAACGTGACGGAGACGCCCGTCATCCCGTACGAGGTGGACCGCTACTACGTGTTCGGCTCCAACAAGGCGCGCATCTCCATCGTGGGCGACGTGGTTGGGCCGCTGTTCCCCACCATGCCCGTCAACGCCACCAGCCTGCTCGACCTGCCTATGGTGAGAATGAGTCACGATTATAAAAGGTCGACGTGAAAAGAAGTAATTAAAATAAGTTACATGGTCCATAACTCCCATTTTTTTTGTAAAATTTATAGTATAAAACGCATAATTCTATGTATGTTTAATGACACTGTTAGTTCATATTGGCGGTGTTATCTAATTGTAGAAGTGTCTTTATTTTTAAACAGCTTGTTAATTTCTTCAATGCATTTTGAAACATGTCGATCTGCTGGGTTTTATCCTTAGCGGTTTGGTCGTATTCTTGAGTGT
>DWEJ01003554.1:0-10339 GCA_018245835.1 Mysoria sejanus stolli | reverse complement strand
GAGACGTGGGAATGTTCTACATTCCTCTGCCTACCTCTTCGGGGATTATAGGCGTGAAGATATAAAAAAAAAAAGAAGATATAAAATATCTTATTATAACACAAATAAAACGGGTATTACAATATAAAAATATTGAGTAAAAGGAAACGAATATTAAATATTCATGGCGAAAAGTAAACCCAAATGAAACGAAACGAAAGAATCAAAAGTTAATTGCCGAAAAAGAAAATTAATTGCCACGCTCTAATTATTTTTCATAAAAAAACATTTCTAATTATTTTTCTGAAATCCGAATAAAAGTTTTGTTTGAATATTGAAAGAAAATTTGATACCTACTTTCATTTCTTTGATATACGACTTTTATTACAGTGCTTTTTTTTTAACAATAAAACGAATTGTTTGTAATTTCGACACTGGTCCAAGTAACAACTGCTTTTTAATCGTTTTAAAATATTATAATGTTAATTTAATTATTTATTTATTAAAGTTTGTGTACATATAGGATATTGTCACAGATGAAAAGAACTATTTACGTATGAATTTCAGTAGACTAATTGATTAAATTATGTTAATGATATATTTCAATAAAACATACGTAATAATACGCCTGTGCTTCTCGAAGAGGTAGGCAGAGGACGCTCCCACGTCTCACCAGGTACATTTACGTCAAACGCATAACGTTCGAACCCGGGATCTCTTAATCGGCAGTCGCACTTGCCCTGGTGCAAGTGCAACTGCCGATTAAGCCCGCGACCTACAAGGCTGACGGCTTGAGTTTCTACTAAACTACGTACTGCCTATCTCTTAGCATTTTTCTCCTCTCTCACATGCAAATACACACAATATACACGTTTCGTGTGTACACATGTAGGTACTACTAGGTACACATACTCGAAAACAGAATGCTAACAAAAATAGATCTTACACCAAATTACCTATTGTCAACATGACAATCTTTTCGTACCAAAAGCGGTATTTAAATCTAATACGTTCCATAACAGACGGTGTATTATTAAAACACCGTATCGAAGCCCCGATACTCTGTTTAGTATTCTATTTCGTGTCATTTACCTCGGCTATTAAGGATGTCAAAAGAATTTCCAAAGTCATAATTTACGCGTGTGTCTCATAACAGGCGAATATAAACGTATCAAAATGATATATTATTGTAATTTGAAGCCTTCAGCGCTAAGTATAGGTCGCGAGTATTACCTGATTGACACCTTTGCTATTTTCCACGTCAATTGTGCCGTGTGTGTGTGTGATTGCACCAATTGTGCCGGTAAGAGGGTCAGAACAAGCCAATAAAAAAGATGAACAGCAGTTGTACTGGCAGTCAGTAAATGTAATTATTAATTGCATAAAAAAAGAAAATGATATAGATGTTCTTATTTCTCCTAGTTTTTTAGTCGTCTAATTATTATAGCAGAGGCCCTACCTAGTTTGGAATCATGTGGCCGTGTATTGGGAAGTTCAATAAATAATATGCCCTAATTTACGGAAATACATTGTCAACTTATGAATGAAAAACGGTACTAAATATTTTTGCATAATAAATCTTCATATGACTATGCACAATATAAACATATCGACATAGAAAATGAGACTGCCTAGAAACACCTTTTAGCAACGATATCGTTTGTCTGTTATCCACACTCAGCTGAAATAGCAGCTACTGTCTAATATAAAGCTAAAGCAGTATGAAATAAAGTACATTTTTCAATACTCACAAAGTACAGGTACTTCCACCTAAACTTAATAATTGTACGGTAAGTCCCTTTGTGGATTTTAAAACGAAATAATGAATAGACACGGCGGTACTGTTAATATTTATTTTTAATTACACCCCTGGAGTATCGTAGTGGCAGTAATTAAGTGCTGTGAATAAAGACTTCGTACGTTTTTGAAACCTCAGTCGTTTTACTCTAATAACGATCTAATTTTAACCGCACTGATAGGTCAATACGAAATCCACTTTACCAGGGCTTAATAATTAGAAAGCTGGACTTTACAGCTGCAAAACTGCTGAATTACACGGGAAAACATTTCGCTTCGAAACTTTCGAAAACAAAACGCTTTTTTGATTGCTACAAATTTGATAGAGAAAAAATTTCAGCCAGCGACAATAGCTATAGACTTTGTATACATTTGGGGGTATCTCAAACTGCAGCCATTAAATGCAGCGCAAGTGCAATATTTCACTCGCTGCACTCCGGTGCGTGCGTACTGTCTGCGCCCGCTCTTGGCTGGTCAGCTGGTTTATGACTTTACTAAACTGTTTTTAACGCTTGGCTGAATTTTACAGTTTAAAATTCAGATAAAATAGTTCGAATTAACATGTGATACTTGTCTTTTATATTATGGCCCAAAACCGTTTCATACATACATATAGTAAGCTCTTAGCTTGCTTAGAAAAGTGCTTCAACTTTTAATATTCTTGTATTCCATTACTAGTATGCACATGAAAACAGTTAACATTACAAACGTAAAGTAAAATTACCACAGAGATAATATGTATACAATAATAAATAAGACGAGGCATAAGCGCATATGGAAATGAAAATTTCTCGTTAATAGAAAGAGAAATAACATATATTTAGTACACGTGGTAATTGCGACAACGATCTACAGAGAGAAACGAGTACCAAATTCATTCTCTTTCTCTGTCTATCGCAGGACGACTCTTTACTTGACTCACTAGCTCTATCTATTATAATAACCTTATAAAAATAACTCATTAACTTTCAAGTCAACTCTACATAAGAAATGCTCAAAGTGATTACGCACATCTGCAGTAATAAATTTTCGAGGACCTTTTATGAAACTCATGCACGCACACATTCGTAACGTTGTATATATTGCAACGCGATAACGGAGACAAAGAACGTTGGGACTAAAGTGTGAGAAACGGTAGCTTTGGGGAATATATACCTTTCCTGTGGAGATTTGTGGGTGTATTGCTACTAACTGGCCCGATATCATCATCATGAAAGCTGCCAAATGGTGTCATATATTTAAAGTTTACTAATCCTTTAATTGACCCTGTTTTTCGAATAAAATAAACTAAAACTATAATCACCCTATATCGGTCAACTGCGTGACATAAAATGGGTTCCTTCATCAGTTCCAAAACTTAAACAGCGGTTTTTATCTATAATTGCCACATTGGACATACAGATTATAAATACATATTACGTTAACTGCTTGCTTGGGAGTGCTGTTATGAAAACCAGTTACCAGTTAGATATTAATTTACATGTCACCGTTGAATATAAGTATATTTACCCTGTATATCAGGGTGGTATACCTTCATACGACAAATAATTTAACCACAAGTCCTACTCCTTCCTTTTAACATGTTGCAATAATTAAACTTTTATACTTACTTTCTTACTAACAGTCATATGTGATACATGCCTGTCTCGCTCAAAGAAGTGAAATACTGGCTGACCGGGAAGTCATAGGTCCCGGTGCCTGTGAGAAAGAGTGATGGATATCGATAAAGGTCGGTAAGGTTAGTAATATGTGGCACTCAGTGCTTTCTGTGTATCCTGGAAGGGACGTAGCGTGATGGCATAGGAAGTAAGAACGCCAAATTGACGCATCGCCTGTTATATATCATAGCGACAACAGGGACAAAGGACGCTGGCACTGAAGTGTGAGTAATAGCCGCTTCGGAGAATATATTAGCGCGGACGAGAGAAATTTGTAGGAAAATTGATAGCTAGAAAATTTTTGTTTTCTTTGTATGTTGTTTTTATATTTATATGTATGTTGTATGTATGTTTGTATGTTGTTTGTATGTTGTATATTGTTTTGTTATGTTTGTAAAAAATGTTTGTTTTGTTTGTATAAACTCACAATTATAGCTAATATTATAGCTACATACATTAATACAGTTTTTTATTTAAAACGCATGTATTCATTAACCGTTGCTGATGGCACGACGGGCTTGCCATCAGCATAAGCATTTTCGTGCCAACAGCAACCAATCTGTTAACAATAAATAATAGGATGAAAAAGTAGTTTTATTAGTAAAAAGGAGCAAGTTGATATTTCTCACGTAGGACACAGATCCCATCAGCGCCGATTTCCAGTTGCACCCTGCGCTGCCGCCATTCCTCTAAAACTAATTTTCAGTTGCTCCCAGTTAGCAAAGCTGTAAAGTCGGAGCTGATAATCTTTTCTCACCAAGCGCTACCGCGATTTACATACAACGACATACCGAGACGAAAATATGAGATGCCCGATAAAAATACTTGGGAGTAACAACAGAAACATAAGTGGATACGTACATATATAATTGTATCAAAACAATATAACGGCTTAAACAATTCGTGTATAAGTATTTACTTACTTCATTTTTACATATTTTTTTGTATTTTACAACCAATATGCACGTGAAAAGAAGTGAAGAAAATAAGCTAAGAAGAGCCAGGTGACTAATTCGATGAGCACATAAAAAGTATCTTAGAAAAGTTCATAATGCTATACCATAATATATACATACACGCCATACAGTGTGCCACATAATGTGAACACGTCACAGCGTTATCCGCGGCGTAGGATATTCAAATCTGCGCCGTTCTACCCAATCCGCGTCAGACATCAAACGACAAACAAATTGCCGCATTCCGTCCTCCTGTCCGAGCTGCTCTGTGATCACGGGCTGAGTGTAATTACGACGTGCGTCTAGTTTTTCCCCGAACACAAACGCATGAACAGATTGCCGGGTAATTGCGAACGACTTTAACAATTTAGTTTCGGGCAGTACGACGTTAGATTCAACCCAGATGTTTGGTGTGGGAGATCACTTCCCTTCGCTTTTACTTACGACGTGACATAGTTTGAGAAGCGTAAAGACGAATGAATGAGCGACTGAATTTTAACGTAACATCACACTTGTAATCCCCGAACAGGCAGGCTGAGTATAGTAACTCCCACGTTACACCGGTTACGTCCCACTATGGAATAGGTGGTAAACCTATTTCTATTCACTGGACACATATCCAAACTCCAAACCACTAGTGAAATGGTAAAAGTATACTAATAACACTGCTCTGCCTAAGAGTTCCGGGATTTCAGAGGTGATGTTACGTTCTATTTGTATGTTAATATTACTTGTAGATATTTATACTATTACTCCTCTAATGTGAAAAACACATTTTTATTTATCGAGGATGTTACTGGTCATGTCAGTCCACATTGTAGCACCACTAAAGAACCTTAAAAGACCTCTACTGCTTTCGGCGGGAACTATAACGAAAAACTTTAGACAGATCTGAAACATATTTGAATTAAAGCGACAGATAATTTAATTGTTACATAGTTATTCACGGAAAGTTTTATAAGATTTTTTAAAGTACTAAGCAAGGTACAAATGTCTAGTTTCATAGCAAACCCACAATAGGTGTAAGGAGATACGTCCCCGGCAGCTTATGCGAGCGCTGCCAGTATTTACCGAGAGAGGATTACAGCCGCCCCGCGACCCCTGCAAATATTGACACTTCGCTGTTTTAATGCCGACGTCAAACAATCGTCGATTAGCGGCGCATTCCCGTTACTGTGACAGTATTCGTATCCGCTATACCTACCTAAGATAAAATGGCATCTCACGCGTGTATCTTACCGTAGGCAGTTCAAACGAAATCAAATTCCCGAAATATTTGTTATAACTTAACTTCACGCCTGTAATCCCCGAAGAGCTAGGTAGAGGAATGCAGAACATTCCCACTTTTCACCAGTTACGACACGAAACAGTCTATTTGTTATAAGCTATCAGTAACGTTACTTGTTATGCTCCTTGTGAATTCACCAATATGTTCCTACACATTCTCGTTTAAGTCATCAAGCAGGAAAACCTCAACGTAACTGCTGACAACAGTCGCGTCAGTACGCACACCGCTTGCACAAGGGCGTTCGAACCCCACAATTTGCGATATGGCCTTTTTTTATTTTCACTTATTACGAACATCTTAATTCCTGACACAATGGTAATGCCCGCAGTGCAACTGTTTGTTCTGCAGTATAAAAAACACGTTTCAAGGGACAAAAGGTTTTAACTGGGGTCCGTCGAAGGAAGTTAGGGGGCGCGATGACACCGCAGCGCGATGATCGATTTTATTTTGTTAGATTGTTTTTTATTTCATATAAAACTCACCCTCTAAACACATCAATCTGTTTGTGTGGTTTGTACGCCTTATGTATATTTATTCGATTCCTTAAATTACATTCTGAAGCAATTATCGCTTGAATTCGTAATGACGAAAACACAAAGGAAAGTATAAAAATGAAAAGTAAGGTGTAACCAGTATGTCAGGATCGTAGGTGGAAATGATCAGTTAATGTTTATAAAATAAATTTTATTATAAAACTTTTAAACAAGACATTATCAGTAGAGATCCTAATTTATATTAATTTAAAAGCTATCATACCAAAACAAGAAACAGAGCTAAAAACAAAAATGTATACAAAATAGGAAAATTATTTTCTTTTGCTGTCAATCAGCTATCTCCACTTTTATTCTTTTTTCTCAAATACGCAATTTTTTCATATACGCAAAGTACCTACTTGGCAGCGGCTTGATGCAAAGAGCCGTCGATCGAGCCCAGCGGCATCGTAAAGCAAAGATCTATGTCCAGCAGTGAACATAAATAGACTAGTGAAAATGATGTATAAAAATTGTGCCATAACTACCACAAGTATTGAAAATTTTTTATAAGTAACCTTGTTATACAAAAATTTGCTAAAGTGTACTACTAAACAATAAACCTATTTTAATTTCAGTCTTACTTGTACATAATCATGACGGAGACATATTGTTACATAAGAGAATTATATGCAATAAGACTGCCTCGTTCGTCGTATTGGTTGCAAGTGCTATTGTCGATCGGGAGGTCCCGGGTTCGATTCCCGGGTCGAACACTACAAAAGAGTTTTTCTAGTTTAAAATTTTCTAAGAAATTTTCTAGGAAATTTTCTAGTAAATTTTCTAGTAAAACTAAATTAAAATTCTAGTAGTGGTTCGGAGTCTGGATGTTCTGCATTCCTCTGCCTACCTCTTCGGGCATTACAAGCGTGAAGTTACGTTTTAAACAAAAGTTGTGTCTTGAGGGAGAGGGTCAAGGAATGTGTACGAGGTACCGAACAATAGATACTGGTACTGTTGTGAGATACTTGTTCTTGTTGCAATATTAAACGATTACCCGGAATCTTAGCAAAGGAATTAGTAATGTATTAAGGAATATTATAATATAATTATAAGCAGTATGACATATGTTTTATGACAAATGTAATGATTAAGATAGAATGGAATCCAATGCCATTATAATTTTCGTATTAATTTATTTAATTATAATTCCTATAAATAATAAATATTTCTTCATTCTTTACGTTATTTGAAGAAAATCCCATATTTTGTCTTTCTACCAGCCATTAAAAAAATACATGAGTGCCACCTTTTAATTATTGCTTATAATTTTGGCACTGAAATAAAAAAAAATGCCTGATGAACGCCAGCATTACCACTCGGAATGGTGTCGCTTTAACTACATCATTTCTTAATATTCTTGGAAATATTTATGACTTGTATAAATTTTGTATATTCCCGTGGTCAGTAATAATAATTTTTAGACGTAAACTGTGGGTTACATGTACCCTTTGCATATGAAAGAGATGAATTGAGTATTAAACTGACACTACAACAGGAAAATATTTCATCGCATAAAATACAGTTCATATCTTTGTATCATTCGTCGCGAACACTGAAAACTTTGATATCTAGTAGACATGCCACTTGAAAAAAAATTTTTTCTCTAAAAAAAATATTTTGTATTCCTTTTATTATTACAGATTCTGTCACATTTACTATTAACATGCTACATAAAATTAGTCAATAGTACTTAGATAACATTTCAGAATTTGTTAGTGACAACTTGTTAGTGACAACTCATTACATTTTATATATAAATGTCACTTCTACTCAATTCATATTCTATGGACTCAAACGTTCACATTTATATTTATTCATGCGGACTACATAAAGCGGTCCCTGTGGAGAAGAGTGGGCAAAAATTATGTAAATTTCGCCCTTCAGCTGAGAACAATTAGAAGTGATTATTGTACTAAATTCAATTCGGAACTTTCAGATTCAATTTACTTTTGCTCGTGCAATGAACTTAGCGAATCATTCGGTATAAACTAACGGACACATTGTCATGTCTGAATACTCGCGTTTCAAGAACGTTGCGTCTTTCTATTCGTGCTACCCACGGAAGAATTTTGAGAGTGAGTAAAATAAAAGATTATCGTAACTAATCATGATGGTATTACGTATAACAGCAAAATTTTTTCAATAGGCTCAATCCTTATTACACGATGGGACGTATGTATATTGTATCTAAAGAAACATTGAGATTTGTCTACCTCTTCGGGGAAATACAAGCGTGATATTGCGATTTTTTTTTCAGTCAGTTTTCACGCTTCATTCATTTAAATGTACTTTAGCCTTCGTTGAATATATGATACAATTGCGCTGATACGACGTCACTTCAATGCTTAAATTGTACTCGATGAGTCCCACGGACACTATGAATGAAAGAAATGTATCTCCAGTTTAATTTATAGTTTAAAATTTACTTTAATACGTAAAACGGAGTACATTTTTGTATCACGCTAAGTAAAGTGAAGAGTCAAATACTTATATAGTCAATAATATCGCTGCATGGAATAAAATATCTTCATCCGTTGCCCCAAATGGTCGTAGTTATATAATTATCACAGCACAGTTGCATGGAGCTAATCTCGAAGGTGCAGTAAAAAAATTAACTTATTAGATCCGCCCCAAACTACCGTTTTAAATATAAAATGTCATAACTAAGCATATTTTAGCTCTACGAATTTTATATGATTATTATTTCTTCACGCCTGATTCCTCACAGGGTGGGCAGAGAACGCCAAATGTCTAATATGTATCTCTCTACCGCTATCCATAAAGTCTTCCCGCGCTTTTTCCACAGCTATCACTCATTCAAGTTTGTCAGTTTCGAAGACTTCTGACTCCATCCATCCAGCAGCCAGTACCTGATTTATTTAGTCAAGAAAGATAAAACTTGGTCTCATTTGGCACCTGCGTCAATTCATATTCCCAGCTGTTACGCCAACATTTTTATATAATATTATAATTCCAAATTGACTTAATTATTAAGTTACGATTACACATGGATCAATTTTCCAGGGGAAGTAAAATTGATTAGGTCATCAATTTTTCCTCAAATTTTTTAGATTTAGTAAAACATTAAACCTAATTGCATATTGCCTGCGATAGACTTCTTGAGCCGTTGCTCTGGATAGAGCGGGAGTCATTTCATAGATTATGACGGCACGGGATCTACTCCGAAACGGCCGTAATTATATCCTTTGATGCTACCCTCCGGCAATCCGTGGCGAATTTTAATATTACAATCTTATGAAACGGAAATTATTTGAAATACTCCCCAATATCTGGAATTAAAAGATCAGGTGTCGTTAGAAATGTATTTTGTGTTTTGATTTAATAGTTACAAATCATTTTTGGAACGTAAACGTATCCGGTGAAATGTTGGAGTGTGCTATTAATTACGCTCTCCTGTAAACCTCCATTTACTGACATGTCTTTTTGTAAAACAAGAATATGTTATAGACAAGCCTGCTCCACGTGAATAATTAGTTCAGAACATCTATACGAATGACAAAAAATCATTTATCAACATATTATTATTAAAAATAATAAATGTTCCCCATTTAACGCAATATTCTACATTTCTCACGCATTCCGTTCACGTGTTGTATATAGAATATTGATAATTCATAGATCCATATCAATCTTTGAAATTGACGTGGTTTAACATAGCATTTCACCTCACATAGAGTAGCTTAAGAACATATTAGGCTGGTTGCACAGGATACGATTTAAAAGATCTCAAAATTTGATTATTTGCTCATTTCTACATTATTATAATGAATGTGAAAACGAATCAGATTGAATTCAAATTATAGGTATATATTGTCCAATCATTTGGTAGTTTTACCTGGAAAGTTTTCCGGAAGTTTGAAAAATTGGTTATTTTATTGATTTCAGTATGCTCGTTTCGAATTTCAACTTTGCCACCTCGTATCTCCGCCGCTCGCGCCGCCATATTGAAAAAGTGGGTTCTAATAACAGGTTTTTACAATATTAAACTAGAAAAAAATCCTACAATTTATGTATTAACTTTTTTCTGTAAAATCAATAGTTTTTGGCGTACGAGCACCGCAAAGTACATTTCAATAGACGTTTTGAAAAAAAACTCATTTCAACACC
>DWEJ01003553.1:0-10342 GCA_018245835.1 Mysoria sejanus stolli | reverse complement strand
ACCGGTGAAACGTGGGAATGTTCTGCATTCCTCTGCCTACCTCTTCGGATTACAGGCGTGAAGTTACTTTTTTTTTCCATATAATTTGGTTGAAATTTTCTTAACTTTTAAAATTTTTAATTCAAGGTAAAGTGATCAGTGATTTAATACTTCATGAGTGATTTAAATAAAAGTTATTGAAAAAATTCATCTAATGAATAAAATTAAGATTATGATTATTAGTACAATATGTACATACGAGTTTTTCCAGAGTTGTCTTTAATTAATTAGAATTAACTTATTAGCAAACTGTTTTTTTCCACAAGTGAAGTATTGTCAATGTTAACTGTTAGATAAATACTGGAATAACATAAAAAAAAAAGTTAATTTTTTTTTTACTATCACCATTCATTCATGTAAACGTTACCATTCATTAGTCATTACAATAATTCCACTATAATGATATTTTTTATTATTAGACCGTTTCGATACCAGCTCTTTCATAATAGACAAATGGACAAATTTAAAGGAACGGAGCGAGCAACAATTCATGGACGCAAAAGATCCAGTGCTTAGCACAAGTGGTGCAGCATTCAAAATTATTGGCCACTTGTTGCTCGGGAAATTGATAACAGCCTCATCGCACCGGGTTTTGGGAGGCATTCAAGAATGCAAATGTACGACGAATATTGGCCATTGATGTTGTGAATTCGGATATTATGTTCGGATGTTCGGATATTAAATACATTCCATTATCTGTTTATTCAAAAATATTTTATAGCATTTTGTCCTTTGTCCGTACTTACGCTTATTAGAAGGGCTTATGGTTATCATAATTATATAAATAAAGGTTTTATTTATTATTATTGATGTACATTTTATAGTAGTTTTGGGTGGAACTGTAGAAAGGTGTGCAGTTTTAGTGACAGTATCAAACGATAGACTTTAAAGATAACAGAACTCTATTCAAATCAGATCTCGGAAACTACAGCTTCTATAATATGGTACATATATAGGATGTTCCTAAATTAGTATTCGGGAATAGAAAATTATTGGTGTATGACTAGAGATAAAAGATCACAAAACTTTAAAAATATACAGGATGTTTTAAATTATTTCCTGATTTAACTTAAATTACGCTGTTGGGTAATGAATGGTTCATAGTCATATGGCATTGACATATAGAATTCTAACAATTGCCAGGCTTTATATCAGGTAGTTGATCTGTTTTGTTTTCTCTAACGTTTTACATCATCAATGAAAATCTGTGCTTCTCGTGTCTCTTAATAAAATAACAGGTTTACCATTGTCCAGCAGTGGCACTTAAAAGTGAGACATAAAAAGTATTCTATTTGCATAAACATAACATACAACTTTATAATTAAAACTATTATTATAATTAAAACTATTAGAGTTTTCGGCTACGAATCCATTGCATTACATAAAATATCCAAAACAAAATCATACACAACGTTAGCTCATGAAATCCCCTTCCCAGCGGGCTTTATATATTACACTAGCGGTTTCATCGCGCACTCAGATGCATAAAACATGATCCCGACGTCAGATTTAAACCATACGTAATAAGAACATTAAGGCGGTCTGAAGGCGGGCGGAACGCTCGTAGTCAATACAGACTCGACTTTTTATTTCGCCTTGAATAACACGTAAAATACGAATAGTTTGAAAGTAATACATTATAAACACCCTATATTATGTAATTCCATGGCTGCGTGTAATAATCATGGAAAACGTGGTCGACTTCATTCACTTAATATCACTCAATAGATAAATTAAATTCAAAATCGAAGTGCATTAGGATAAATAAGTTAAAGACTTTTATGCGTTAAAAATGAAATTAATTAATAAACAGGGTAAAAAATGTTCAAATAACATACAGTTTTATATTATGTTCAAAACGAGTGATAGCTAATGATATCATAGCTAATGATATATAGATATCAGCCTCATATATTGGGGCTATAGATTTTGAACTTTTGAGTTGACAAATTTATGTACATTTTTATAATCAGACGTTCTAATTATAACGATTAATAAAAAGTAATAACGCAATGAAAATTCAAAAAATCTTCCTTATTAATATATTTTTTAAGATATGACTATTTTGCTAACTTGCACTTTTAATCCTAGTGGTTGCAGTCAATTTTATAGGTAGTCATTGTGCCAATTTATGTTTACACGGTACGGTGGCAATTTAGAATCATTACCTATCATTAGCTCCGTAAGTTCTTATCAAGGTATCTTTTAAGCGTTTTGTACGTAGCGTTTCGAACGCTCGTCTGCTATGGCTGAATGGAATCGCAGCTTTAGGGGCGTCGGGCGCAGCGCTGCATGTGTCGCCAGGCGCTTATAAATCATCGCGGGGGGAGTTACAAAATCGGCCGGGCTTACTTTCTCGACACAGCGGACACGCGTGAGACGACACTCGGCCTTTGAGCGTGAGACTAACGTAATTACAATACACTTTAACATAGCCGGACGGTAATAATGTCCATAATGTGATTATGTAGTGAAATAATGCATAAGGATTGAAATACAAAGAAGAATATTAATATGTAAAAGCGTAATTGTCAAAAAATTTCTGTATTATAATTGTCCATAAATAGTTTTCTTTCTATTGCTTACATAATATGCTCGTTAATTCCAGGGGATTTATGAAATCTTAAGCCTGATCTGATATCACTAAAGTATATCAAACAACATACACCAACGTACGTACATCCCACATTTTTATCAGTCACGTGTAGGTAGTTACTTTAATTTAAAACACATGCTAACAGTTTAGGCGTTCAACAAAGCGTGCAGTATATATTCAGTACAAAGTATGTAAAACTTCGTTACCGAACATCGAATGTTAGTAATCCCTGTAACATTGGATTGTCACAGATACATATATAATCATATATTTATTATTATGTAACAGTATTCCTTATCATAGTGCTATATAAGTACCGCGTTGAAGTATTATATAAATTTTATTATTTCACATGCTGAATAATATTTCGCGATCGACCATTCCCGGTATCGGCTGGCCGGCTTTTTTCGACCTTTTATTTCTCGTTGGCCGTTCTATCGTGTAGGTAATCAGTACAAATGCGATGTGAGATAGTCGAGCCGGTCAATATTTTAGCACGCGCTTTATCCGAATAAATGTAAGTCGACCTGCTGAACTGGAGCTGATTAGTCTTAGCGCAACTGGGGTTACGAAGCGATAATACCTATTTGTGTTGTAGTTTATACACTGGATGTAACTTAATATTCGTCCACAACATTCATATATTATATTTTCTTGTAGAGGGATGGATTCTGGATATCTGCTCGGTGGATGGCAATAGACTTACCACCTATTAACATGCTCGTTATGAGACCTAACGTTAACTTGTGAAGCATGGGAGTGTACTAAACTCCTCTGTCTACATCCTCGGGGATGGCAGGCGTGATGTTAAGCGTTACATATTATGTTACACTTACAGAGTGTAAAAGGTAGAAGAGACCCGTCAGAACTGTAAGAATAAATATATTTGACAAACAGTGTCCCCTGCCTACTCCATAAGGGACCTTGGCGATATAATAATATTATTCATATAGTAATGTAATATTTTCAAAACATTCTGATTTCTTGTAACGTGTGGATATGCAAGGACAAAGTTGGTGCTTAATAGAAGAATAGTATATGTATTTTCAATTTATTAAGTAAGATAATAGTGACCAGTATCCCGCTGAACGTTGAATTTTATCGAATGTACAATTATTATACAAATTGATAAAGTCCATGGAAGTAAAATTTGCTATATATAGGCTTTGGTGGTTTGATTTTTTATTAAGTGCAACGTACAGAAAACCCATAGATAAATATTCCACGCTGTATTATTACGAATGAATAAATGCTATACGCAGCCAGCGAGTCTAAATACCAAATTCATCAAGGGATGACAAGTGAAAAGAGCTTTTAATTTAATTCGTTGCGGTATCGCGTCGAGAAGTATGAAAAAAATACAGCAACAGCTTGAAGCGATATCGACAATCCATAATTCATGTCCTACAATTTCATACATTTACATATGAACAAACGGACGTACAACAACAACTAAAACGCAAACTAATTTAAATTGTATTCTCCCGACTTTAAGGTTGAAATTGCATCGCATCATTTCACGTTTATTGCCTTACGGATCGCGGCCACCACTCAGTGTATTGCAACATCGTACATGATATCAAACGGGTATTCAGATTAATGCAATTTCTCTTAAACGCTTGCACGTCGTAAATAAAATTGCTGGTTTCCGACCAAGTCTCGGAACTCAAGGCCGATATCTGCTTAATATGTTTAATTGATATTGCATTCGGGCAAACGGAAGATATGAGCTTGATCAATTTAAACACGACGTTATTTAAATTAAGATATGTATGTTAAATAAAGTGATTTTCTTATTCCGTTCTCAAAGATTTTATTTATTGATTTATAACTTAATGTTTGTGCTTCTCATGGTGAACGGAGTTCATTATTTATTGATAAACTGTCAACATCTTAATATTTTTAAGTATTTGCATCATATTTTTTTTGTATTTGAAGATTACTTACATCGCCAAATATTTGTTGTCTACTTAAGAATTATAACAGAAGAAAATTAAAAAAAATTCAAAAAGCGTGACGAATGTTGAGGTCTGTAAGGATAGCTATGTTTGATACTCGGTGCTCTCTGACCACCCTATAAATTATCTGGCGTAAGGATGTCATAATAAAAAAAAATAACTTTTAAAAAACAAAATTTTCATATTTGACGTTATAGTTCCAGGTCATGTAAAGCCCGATTTTTATATTACCTAGAAATCCATACTCATGCATGTTTGTTATAACTATGATTGATATTAAGTGAAATATCGCGAGCTATTTATTGATGATAAACATGTGGATAAGCGCTGAAGAGGGCATTTGACAACATGCGAGGCGTATTTACCAATGTTTTTTCATACACGAGTACCATACCAGCAATTATTGTTTTTAGTCCGGAGAAATAAACTATTAAATTAATATTATATTTGGACATCATCGGCGTACTTGTTCACTAACAATTAACAATAAACATAAGACAAATTACCTACGTCTAGTGGCACAATAATCTTATTTTAATTCGAAAAACATTTCTTAAAAAAACGCAATAAAATTAATTCTAATTATCAAAAACATGGCGAAATAACCGTCTTAGTTTATATAATTAAATAAAAAACGCATTATGAACGTATGTTCTTACGAATAAATTATCAAGATCGTTATCATTGGAACGTAACAAATACGCAAGAATCATGAATCATAACGTGGAAACGAATCAACAGTCGAAATTTAAAAAAAATACAGAAAAAAGTACGGAGTTTTCAAACTCCGATTCATTAATCATTGGTAGGGCGGGCGTAGAGCTGTAGACGTATATGCCCTACGGTATACACCTCCTCCCCCGCTAATGACTTTACATCGTACACGTGTACCGCAAAGCGTACATAGTCGGCCTTCTGAATATTTACTGATTACAATCTTACATGGCGGGTAAAACTATTTCGATCCACGTAAATTACTACGCTGATTGCTTCAACTTTTTGTACAAAGGTTTTTGTACAAAACTTTTGTATAAAAGTGTAGGGAACTTGTATAACAAAGCTTCAGAATTTAATACCTAATTATATATGATTCACATGTCAGGAATATGGTATTTGTTAATATATCTATATAAAATGTTATTCATATATGAAAAATAGTTAATTTACTGTATGTAAGAATGAATTGATTGCCACGATGGTCGAGTGGTAGGAAGTGCTACTGTCAACAGAGAGGTACTGGGTTCAAATCTCAGGTCAGGCACTATTGTATTTTTCTTACTTAAAATTTCTAGTTAAAATTCCTATTAGTTAGTAGGTTTGAATCTGGATTTGTGCCCAGCGTATTCTCAATAGCCTCACAACGTGGGAATGTGCTCGTACTGCAGTCATCTGGTTATGTCTTCGGGGGTTAAAGTCATGATGTTAGATTAATCATAGATATTATGGCGTTTGGTGACCTCTGTCTATCCGATTAAGGGCACGACAATGTAATAGGTCTAATAATATAAAACGTAGTCACCTTCGCATCGCCACAATGAATTCCGAAAAGAAATATTAAAAATGATAGTTTCCAACAGATATATACCGGGGTAGGTGGATAAATAAAACACGTTCGGTCCGACCTCAAAAAGAATTTATATCTGAAATACAGTGCCATCAGTCAGTGTTGTGTCGACGCTGATTCCCGTCGTGTTTCGCATCCGAAATGGAATGTTATTCACCGAATATTTCGCTTCGGTGTACGCTAAAAATTACGAGAGCCAGTCGGGGATTGAACGAAATTCCGCCCGCAAAAAAAAAGGTGTCAAATGAAATATTCAAATATATTTTAATATAATTCATGCGGCGGGCGTTTCATTTCTCTCCCTCGTAATGGAATGCTAAATTTTCGGGCGAACAAAAAATATATATTAATGCGCGTACCTAATAGCTTATACAAACTCGTTTGTTGGGTATTGTTGCGCACAATGGCCGCCATAACTCCGCGTCGCTACCACGGCCGGTGACGTCTTTGTTAGGCGGCCGAGCTTTGTTCCGCGCCCGGCTCCTCCTGTCGACGCGACATCCTACCCGACCTCTGCCACCGCACAATTCACTCCGCACCCACCCATACTACCTACGCGATAATTAATTACATTAGCCTATTGAATTAAACTCCAACCTCTAAAACGTTATTACCTACCACAATGTTTTCCTTCATAACATCGCAATAGGTACAAAGGAAACCAGGTTGCTACATCCTTTCGAAATTTAAAAACCGAAACATATAAACGGTCAGTCGACAGTTAAAAAATTAAGTCCCTACGTTACTCCACACGGGCATCTAATTACCAGGTTTCTTCGGACTATTACGATAATTCGCAGAGGGAAAGGAACGAATGAATATTTGAGAAGGCGATATAAGGTGAATAATTGCGTTGGATCACGAAGCGAAAAGTTATGAAAGGTGGTAGCGAGGGTGATTTTTCGGGGCTCGGCCTGAACGCGAAACTCTTAATGAAGGAGAAAATATTCAATCACATCGCTCGCTAGAATACATCAATAGGTATATTGACGTAACGCTATTACTATCAATGTTAAAAATCCAATCTAACCGAACGCAGTGGCTATCCGTAAAAATTCATCTCAACGTAATGCGGAGCGCAGAACACATTAGGGCCCCGAGATGAGCTTCGCCGCGGGACAGCGAGCCCCAGGGGGCTCCCCTGCCCCAAAAGCCGAGTGGGGGCGGTGTCCGCTCCAGAGAATATTTGACACGGGTCTGGCAGATAGACAGGCCGGTCATGTGTGATCCCCAGGCAGGAAAAGGGGATTTTTTCCGTTCCTCTATTGACATGACTACTACCTACCTATAAAAACAAATATAAAGATACTTTTATGATTTATGTGTCACCGTCGACTCGCACATGTGTACACATCATTCGATCTGACATTTTTTATGCTAAAATAATGACACATAACGCTTTAATGCCATACTAATGACTATAAAGCGCTAATAGACGTACTCGTAGATCAATATGCGATTTTATAAGCCCGCCTTGTAATAGCATTGGTTATTAGGGAAATATAGACTTGTTATTGATATTTTATGGCATGTAATATCATAATAGAACGTATTAAGGAATTAGCAATTATCATTTGCCGGTATAATTACGTTTCCGTTTCAATTTGAAATTGTTTGAATTTGAAAATGGAATTTTAATACCACATAATAAGTTCGGCTTCATCGGCTTAGCGGCGGTCAAAGTTTGATTGGCGTTCTATCCCAACGTTTAATTAATGTGGGGCTAACCTAACTTCGGGTTAGAACAAGTCGGAATACATGGGTGTGAAGGAGACGGATAATTTCTGAGAATGTTGCCAGTTAATTGAACAAAACTTTCTTTGAAAGTAAGAAAGTTCGATGTAATTATTGGTCGGTATTAGCTTGTAAGTATCTTTAGATCAAGTCGAACCGAGATTTAAATATCTATGTACTAAGCAATGTTAACTATTTAAGAAACAATTTTTTAATGGGTAAATAAACCTCTTTATGGTCTTTACTTATTTTAATTAGAGGAATTAGAAACCTATGCCATTGTAGGACGTGAACGTAATACGTAAGTATACCTATTCCTCTGTCTACCTCTTTGGAGACTACAGGCGTAAAGTTACGAATTAAAAACAAATGGATGAAACTGATATTTTAAAATATAAATAGATTACATAAATTATTGAAAAACATTACGTAACATTATATTTACTTTTATAAAGTTATTCTCAATCAAATAAAATACTTTTAATAAAAAAACGCAAAATGAAACAATTCATATTTAAACGTAAATATTTTGCGATACAATTGTTCATTTTATCTACATGGCAATATAAAATAGAACAAACTCGCTATGCTTCCCATCGTCATTTTCAACGTGTGCGTGCGTTGAAATACATCAATGTGTTCTTGACGTCAGACACGTAATAATGGGATTGGTCTGTTTAAATGTGGGTGTCCAATTATAAGGTATAATGTTTTTTTAATAAGCCTCACTTTTTGCTGCCAGGATTTTTTGTTGGCTAACGTAGATATTTCGTAGTTTTATAAATCTCATAAGAACGGGGTCAATAACCATACTATTAGTTTTTTAATTTGATCGCTGGTATAATAATAAATAAGTCATGGTTGTGTAATACAAGATTTTTTTTTACATAATTATAATCTATTTTGACAAAATATTATTTATTCGTGGCGCGGTACTTACTTATTATAAGTAATAAAAATACGGTATTGTTCGTTTTAGGCATTGCATTGTAAAATAATACAGATAAGAGGCAGCAAAAAGGAATAAATAACACTTAAGTATTTGTAATGATAAATGATTGAAATATCCTACTAAAACAAGTTTCCTGTAATAGCGCCATCTATCCCAGCTTTGATGAACTAAAATGATGGATTCGTTCTAAGCTTCTATTACCTACTTTGAATCAAATTTCAAGTCTAATACATGAACTGTATTTAGTATAAAATTGGTGTTAAATTTAATATAAAAGTAACATAATGCCCTGTAATCCGCGAAGCGTGTACAGTCCCACGTTTCATCAGTTAAGTTTACGTCCCAGTATGAAATAGGTGATGAGTATACCTTTTGCTATACACCACGCACAATTCCAGACTCCGAACCACTAGTGGAGAATCTCAATTAGAAAAATCTAATAATGCCCGTCTCGGGATCTGAACTCAGGACCTCTCGATCGACAGTCACGCTCGCAACCAACACAACCAACGAGGCAGTAAAATTTAATACAGTTTTAAAATTATTATCTATATTAAAGTTCAAGAATTCCCTCCATTATAAGGGTTAAACTAACTATATTTGATTATGATCAGGTAAATATTATGCTTCTGTTCTTAAATGGATATAGGCTTACTAAGTTTGCAATATTTTACCTAGGTATATAATTTAATTCATCATATAGCAAATTTAGGAAGACTAGTATTTACAATACTTATTTTGTATACTTACTTTTTATACTTAGCAGATTTTAGATCCAAACTAAAAGATTAAAGATGTCACATGTGGAAATGTATGTTACTAATATATTAAATAAAATATATAATTGTCTACATAATGTTTACATACCTTTTTTCAGATTTATAAATACAAATAATTACTACAATAAATACCTAGCTTAACTAAAACCATTCGCGACCTTAAACAAAGTATCGGAATAGTCTAAGCAAAATAGAATCATGACTGGCTGAGTAACGGTAAGTTCAAAGTGAGAGTCTCAAAAATAATATTAGGAGAGCGAAAACTCCATCAGTCAATGTCCCGCGCGCTGCCGGGAGAACGGCGACAACCGGAAAGCTTGCGGCGAACAGAATTAGAAATATATTTTTACAGTCACTGCAACCCTCCACGAATAAAAAAATCTTTATGCAAATAATAGCACGTGTAAATAATTTCCTGACTTCCCCTTATATTTATAAGGGGAAGTCAGGAAATACGGCAGTTGTTCGGCAGACACAATGAAAATGTTATAAAATATATTTTCCTTTCAATGTACGAACCATATTTTGAAATTTAATTAAGGGAAAATGAGCAGAGTTATAAAAGTATTTGAAAGCACCTACACAAATTTTGTTGAATTAAAATAGAATGAAAATTTAAATACAGCTACAAGATAATCCTTTAATCAATCAATAATTAATAAAATGGCACAAATCAAAGGTACCTATATAAATAATCAAAATTATAAATAAAAACAATAA
>DWEJ01003552.1:0-10342 GCA_018245835.1 Mysoria sejanus stolli | reverse complement strand
AGAAACGAACCCAGGACCTCCCGATCGCCAGTTGCATTTGCAACCAACACGACCAACGAGACTTATAACATATCACAAAAAAAATCAATATCATTACAGGAATCAGCCTCTCGACATTTTGTAATGGCTGAAGCGCTGAGCGTGTACTCACTTGGCTTTCTTGGGGCTGCGGCCGTGCTCGCGGCTGTCGTCGCGCGAACGCTTCTGCGCCTTGTGGTCGCGCTCGCCGTGCTTCTTGTGCTCGCCGTTAGACTTGTTGTGCGACTTGTGCTGGCGCTCGCGCTCGTGGTGCGACGACTTGTGGTGCTTGTCGCGGTTCTTCGACGGGCTGCACCAGACCATTACAGAATAGAATTAACAACCCTAGCTATTATAGGCATGCTTACTTTTTTAAAGACCTGCATTAACGCGACTCGCGGTAGGTAGTGAGTAGTAAATATTGTCATATTTGTTTCAAATTTTCATCTTTATCGCTTTCTAATATGTATGTATGTAGTAATTTCGTTAAAACTTATTTGTTACTTGTATTAGTTTTTTAAATAAAATGTGAGTTTATATTTTTAGTATAAAGTTATATACATAGATGTTGCCAAATGAGACTTAACAGTAAAATTTCTTTACTGTATTGGCAATGAAAAACTGATAATAAACAACGTGTGCAAACTACAGCCACAGGGGAAGTCACATGGAGGGGTTAATATAGATTTGCATAAACACCATAAGCATTTGCCCGAGCAAGGAAAGGAGCAGATGGAAAGTACAAATAAGAACAAATTAAGTGGAACTTAAGGACAAACCCTCAAGTTTTCAAAGGATTGGATTAGTTAAAAGTTTTTAGCTGCATTTATAATAATTTGTTGGGCTTTAGTATTACACAGAATAACTTTAACTCACCTGCTACTGCTGTGTTTCGATGGACTCTTATGACTCGAACTCTTATGATTTGAACTGGAACTTTTATGATTTGAACTGGAGCTTTTGTGATTGGAGCTGGAGCTCTTATGGTTGGAACTAGAGCTCTTGTGATGCGAGCTCTTGTCATGCTTGCTCTTCTTGCCGTCTTCTTCAAAGGAGCGACGCCGGTCGCGGCCAGCCTTGCGCTTGCGGTCAAAGTCCTCGCGGTCATAGATGCGCTCCTTCTTGTCCTCCTCGGCGGCCTCGCGCTCTAGGTCTGACCAGTCCTTGCCAGATTCTTCGTCCTCGCCGCCTTATAATTTAAAATTGGATATTGCTATAAATAAGTACTTTAAATAACACAGACGATTCGCACAGGCAGTCATAAAATTATTCTGTAATGCAAAATTAACCTTCACTTTCGCCGGAGCCTTCGGACGCGTCTGAAGCCTCAGAGTCGTACTCGGAATCATCCTCCGATTCTTCCTCGGATTCGACATCTGTAGGCTCGTACGCATCATCTTCTTCCTCCGATTCTTCGTCCTAGACATAACACAAATATCAAGTATTTATCCAGAATTTTTAATAAGTTTTTTATTCATTTTACATTGTAATGTATTTTTTTAAGGTTTGAATGAAATTCTAAATAGAATACTTTATAATTATTGTTGGAAAAATAAGTACATTTTGAGATATATTCAGATATATTTCTTGTATCATCAGATATACAAAAAAAATTCAAATATATTCTATGAGTTCACAAATTCTAATAAGTAAACTCATCATCGCTTCTACGTACTCTTCTACATAAAATGAATGTAAATGAAGCGTGCTGTAGACAACAGGCATTGTTGGGTACGAGGACAGGCCGAGATAGCGCTGTTAGGAGTAGGCCATGTCCAGCAATGGACTGAGATAGGCCGATAATTATTATGAGAGAGTCAAAGTAAATGTACACACTTGCTCCGCATTCTCTTCATCCGACTCCGGATCCAGGAAAGACCAGCCTCCGTTGTCGAAGAAACCTTCAATATCATCAGTGATCGTCTTCATTACCTTGGTCCAATTGAGTGATTGGATACCTTCAGAGTAACGGATGTCACAAGAACTGTAATAAGAATTAAAAAAAAAATAAGACAACGTTATAAAATAGCAAACAAGTGCAATAATTCAAAAATCATGTTGTGTTGTCCTTGTCAAATAGTAGTATTTTTCAAAGTCAAAGTCAAAAATCATTTATTTATATAGGATTTGCAATCACATATAAACGTCATTTATTGAACAATTTCACGTTTACTCACTTGAGCCATTCCTTGACGTGATCTAACATGTTCATAGGCACAGCGTTGACCATGGCCACCTTCTTGGCGTAATCCTTAAACACAAACACCATGTCGAAGTTCTTGAGGTGAAACTGTACACGCTCGAAATGTACCAGTTCTACGTCTTCCAGCGCGATCACGAAGGGCGGCCACTCGGTGAGGTTGACGAGGGCGCCCGAGGTGGGCTGCAGCAGTACGGTGCTGCGGAACGGCGCGCCGGGGAAACCCAGCTCTCTGAAATTAAAAACCAAAATAAACTGAGCCCACGTGCGATACAGGAGGTATTTCTTGAAGATAATTGTCATTAATTATAAATAAAATAAACAAAAATACCAATTGTGAGTTGTGGTCAATTGTTGAATCCTAATGCAAAAAAACCATGTATAGGAATAGTACATACGTCACGAGATAACAAAAAAAAAATTTTACAGCTATAAAACCGATTTTTATTATTAATGATAATCTTAGTGATGGGATGGAGAATCTGTTTTCAAGCTGAAAACAGTGGGTGGCTTTATCTTGGGTGTAATCAATTATCTTGTCATGTGAACTTTTAATATGAGTAATGGTTTGGAAAATGATTTTAAAATATTACATGTTTTTTACACACCCGAAAACAATCCTCAGTAACGGAACACAAAGCGCTACGTTCCCGCTTTTATGTTGGTAAATTAGGATATCTTATATAGGGGCTTTCATAATATGATTGAGATGTGAACGTGCGTAGCGTCGGCTGACCTGAAGGGCGTGTCGAACTCCACCTCCTGCTTGGTCGTGTTCTCGACGCGCTCGCAGAAGCTCTTGAAGGCCACCTTGAGCTTGTGGCGCAGCTCGCGCTCGCTCTGCTCGGCGGCCAGGTCGTCGCGGTCGTGCATGTGCTGGTGCTTGCCCAGGTCCGTTGTGATCTCGCCCACCTCCGTGTAAAACTGCACGTCCACGTGCTTCTTTTTACCTAAAAATCCACAATGGAATATCTTCAATCCATCAAACGTACACAAGTTAGTCGCTTGCGGACTATTTAAAACTCCTCGATTTATTTTAATGAAATATGTTTTAACTAGATTAAAGACAGTCAAAGAATTGTACTGTAAGAAATACTTGCAATTTAAAGATATTGTATGATTAATAAAACACCTAAAGTACGTTAAAGCTTTCAATAATACAACTATTCATTAAATAGTAGTTCAGGCATAATAATATTAAAAATTAAAAATTTAAACTTACCAAACATTATAGCGTGTTTCAAATGGAAATGTAAAAGTATAATCATCTCGCCATCACACGGTTGGAAGAAGGCATTCTTAATATTATTATACAAAATGTCCACTTTGTCCCCTCTTACGGACGTGAATCTAAAGCCATTTGTGTGCGACTCGAGTGATCCACTCATCCGTTTGGTTACTATATTAGGTCTTATGTACAGATCTTTGAGTTTTGGGTTGCCTTTGCTCTGTGACATTACGAGTGTATCTTGTTTAACTAAATCCTCCTTTTCCCTTTCTTCCGCTTCCCGCGTTTTGAACTTCTTTTGTACTTCTTTTATGAGTCGAAAACCGGTATTTAGATTAGCGGAGGGAGGCGATATCTCACCGGGTTCTTTAGTGTTTGTACTTCGGTATGTGCTAAAGAAAAACAATATCGAGTCAAATTTGATATAATTATTATACCACAATCCACAGCAGTTACACGGGCAACGTTCGACACGTTGCGAATCGAAATTTATTAGCCAAAAACGAAATTGCAGTCCGTTTCTTGGACCATTAGGTGTATTTATACTGGCTGTTATGAATATCGCAGCATATATTTACGCTACTAATATTTTTTAGTTTGACAAGTGCTCAATATCTGTTTTCCTGTCTTATTACACAGCAACGATGATTGTGCACTGACCAAACCCATTACATTTGTTACATTTTTGTACAAAATGAACTCACACTTCTTTCACAAAAGTGGCGTCTGGTTGCGTATAGTTGCCACCCTCATTCCGGCCCATAGTGGCGCCAGGATGGAAGAAGTTTATTCTGAGGTATGTGTAGTCGCCCTCCACCGACTGCGAGATGTTTTTTATCGTGGATATGTGGAATGGAACGGGTATGCCAAACACTGGCAATATGACTGTCTCATATTTACGATCTGCAACCAAAGAAATAAATGGTTAATACAATATTAAAATTCGAGATTGGATTATATAATAGTAATATCTTGGTACATCTCCCTCACATGCATTATTCCAGTAACTTAAACTGTTATCATATCATCACACCAGGGCCCATATGAGGTAGGCAGATTGCACCATATGCCAAACAAAAATAATTTTGCAACTATTTTTATAAAAGAGAAACAGCATCAAATTAATCTTAGCAGATGTTGCAGAAACACTGCCATCTATGATGACGACTACACAAAATGAGTATAACCGTCAGACGTTTTTAAAACAAGTTGTATAACTGTATAGTTTAAAAAGTTAATTATGCAATTAAACATGGTTTTATGACGATTTTTGTCGATGATTAGACCTAGTACCTTACAATTCATAATTACTTTTATGCAGAAATGCTTTTAATTTTTAGAAATGGTATTATATAGGTCGAAACTGTCACATTTTTAAATGTAAAAAAAAAACCGTAACATCAAACCTGTAATCCCAAAAAAGGTAGACAAAGGACTTAGTACACTCCCACGATACACCAATCACCTTTATGTCCCATCATGGAATGAGTGATAATCCTACTGCCATACACCAGGCACAAATCCAGACTAGCAAGTCATTATTGCTACAATAATCTAGTTAGATATCGTAATATATCCTGGATCTTCCGATCAACAGTCACTCTTATAACAATTATTTTAATATGACCTAACTTACCAACATATAATTTTAACTCTTTGACCTCATTCTCTCTTGGCATTTGACTGACATTCTTATAGGAAACTGTGCTTTTTCTGAGCTTCTCCCCTTCCTTTCCACTGGACTGCCTCGCGAGACGCTCCTTGGCCTTCTCGTTGAGAGCGATCGCCAATTCCCTCTGATGCTCCTTGCGTTTCTCCTCCGACGAATGCTCAGTGCGAAGTTTCGACTCAATAACCGCTGTTCTCTTACCTCTACCTGAAAACATGGCATTATGAAATCGGCCCAATAAAAATACGCGTTTGATTAGAAATCACTAACATTCCTTAAGAACTGAATCTAATTAATAAAATTTTTTTGGTATTAATTCATCAACAGATATATAAAATTCTCCATCAATGTATACTATTTGCAGTGTACAACTTTGAACATATCACAACTAAGTGATTATAGCTTGCTATTTTTATCTTAATATGTGTAATTACAAAGATTTGTCAACAAGATTTGCAAGCTATGATAAATTGTATTCAAGACTACTCAATACTCAATTTTGTACCATATTAAGAAATGTAACGTAACTTCACGCCTGTAATCCCCGAAGAGGTAGGCAGAGGAATACAGAATACTCCCACGTTTCACCGGTTTCGTTTAGGTCCCACTATGGAATAGGTGGTGAGCCTATTGAGTGAGCGTATCCAAGTATGAGAATGTGTAACTGTTAACATTTTCTAGTTGCTAATCAGATTAGCAGAGACAACAAAAGTTATCTTGTTTTTGTCTGTAGTTTCTCACTCGAGCATTATTACAGATGATTAAGTAGTCAACTAAGTAGTAGTAGTAGTCACTAAGATTTTATATTTTAAATGTATGTAAGTTACATATTATATGGATTTTATTAATTTAATGTAGATCTAACAGAACTATGTAATATTCACATATGAACCACATTTGTACTGTCAGAAATGTTACACATATTTTTCTACACGAAAAAAATATATTTGTTTCTAATCGCAAATACAACATGCAATGCTTTTTTTTAACTTCACACAATCATTCTAAATTATAGTCCCGGTCAACTAACCAATAGAAAAATAAATTAAAATTTCCCTTCTAGATGTAGTGTAAATGAGATATGTGTGTGTGAGAGTGGCATCAAGTACTTTGAGAATGCTGATCTGTAAGTGTTAGGTGTTATTTACAAATAATCCAAAATTAATACACTCACCTCCATTTTCTAAGGAGCCACGATTGCATGTAAGTAAATAAAAATTGTAAATGAAACAGCACACAATAAGCCAGTGCACAGAGCCTCTATGAAACAAATTTGTAAATTGATACTATTCACTGGTAAAGTGATTAAAAAGAAAATCATATTACTCCTTAATACAAAAGTTAGCATTCCTATTAACACAGCAGTTGCTACGGAAAGTAAGAAATATTGTAAATTCTGATCTCTAATGGATTTTGGAAAGTAAATATACTCACCTCACATTAGGTAGATACCGAATAATGCACTTACCATGTAAAATGACATTTATTGTAAGTTACAAAGTCGTTCTTTAATTATCTTAAATTGTATTCTTTCATTGCCAATAATAAAAAATTCCATAAAAGAAAGACAGACAACTGTTAACAGTTGACAAAGGAAAAAAATACTACAGTTCAAATTAATAGAAAATTATACTAGAACTTGAATTTAATTATTCATTATTCTTTTTTATTAATGCACAGAGTTAGGTTAATTTTCAATAACCGTTCTCAATTTTAATACTAAGGACTACAGTAAATAACCTACAATTATATTGTACAAGATGAAATAGGAAATAGCTTTTATCGACTAAGTTGTTAGTTTCCACTCAATTATTAAGATCCTAGAAACTCACCAAGTATTTCAGTCTTATTTATTTCAGTCTTTTATGGACTGAGCTGTTAGTTTCCACTCAATTATTAAGATCATAGAAACTCACGAAGTATTTCAGTCTTATTTATTTCAGTCTTTTATCGACTTAGCTGTTAGTTTCCACTCAATTATTAAGATCATAGAAACTCACCAAGTATTTCAGTCTTATTCTCTTTTTCCTCTTCCTCTTCTTCATCGTCATCTTTGAGGAATATACCAATGTTTTTTATTTTCTTCTTAGATTGTGTTAACAGTGTAGCTGGTTGCTCCTCGTTCACTAGAACTGTGTCACCAATGAATAGAGCATATGTCTGGAAAATATAACAATTCACTGTGACACAGTAATTTACCTTAATTTTTTCTACCTATGTTAGAGTGTATTAGTGTCTTTTTCCTACTAATATATATATTGGTACTGCAATACAACTTTAAACTATAAAATATTATGCTACTATAATAAATATCTACACCATGTACAAAATGGAGTGTGGGAACCATACCTTCCCATCTTTTTCTGTAGCGGCACTGTTAGTCAAATTGGCAAGACCAATGTTAATATTAAACACCATTCCCTTTTTTGCAACAGTTGATGTTTTTGGCCCTATAACAATTGAGCTTTCACGAAACTCTATACCCATAGCAAAACTGTAACAAAAAATTATTTGTTTAATGTGACATAAATTATGTGAATAAATTAAGGTAACTAATGATAAACTTAACCCTGCATCATATGCTAGGTTCTATTTAACCCATCAAAATACAAAACTACTGGATCAAGAACTACTTTAGTTTAAATTATCCTAAATGGATAATTTAATACAAACCATTGATAACCATTACAAATTCATCCCAGCCACTTATTTTCCATTACAGAATTGTAAATGCTTATAAATAGCTTCATGTTCATTGTAAAATTCTAAGAAATTCTGGCGAATTTTTAAGGTGTCCTATAAGATCTTATGTAGTGTTTTACTTACCCAAATGTTTTAGTAAGGTTATCCACTAAATTAGGTTTCTCCTTTTTAGCCAAGTCTAAACCAGCTTCATAAACTGTTGATAGCTTAACTCCAGACACCAACTTTTTCATTACCTCTTCCTCCAAATTTAATAGAAAATTGTAATTACTCTGTATCTCGTCTGTAGGATTGACCAGCAATGTACGGACAATATTTGAGCAATATGACTTATATCTGGCACCCAGTGAGCAGACAATTGCACCAAAATGCAAGTGGTTCTTGTCAGACACTGCACTGAACTTAAGGCTGTAATTGCCTCCAGACTGTATGATTGGTGGGTAACACATGTCCACTTGGCTAGTGTCAACTCCTGTGACATACTTTTTGTCTGATATAGCAGCTTCAACACCCTCAGCTAGTTTTGAGTGCTTCACTTTCTAAAATGAAGTATAAGAAATATTATAGTACTCTGTATCTTCTTATTATGCTTTTAGTCATGTACTATACAGAACAAGTATTCTCTCAGATAGAAAAAAGATAATGGCCTCTTTTAGCCCTATCAAACCATAGATTATATAGACACATATAGACACATAAGTACCTACTAAGGACAGGTCAGCATATTCCAAATACCATAGGAAACTAACTTCCCTTTCTTACAAATAACATTTTATAATAATTCAATATGCATTTTTATATAAATATAGAAACAAATGTAATGATTCTACAATAACTTATAGTTTAAAATTTGATGAATGTATAATAATAATCATTTCTTAAAATTCAATAAAGTACATTAATAAAAAAATGTCTACAAAAAAATTAACTAAAGAAAGTATATTTATTTTACCATACTACATCAACGATCAAATTTTTATAGGACAAATTTGTATTTGTTACTTAAGAGTATTTCTACAAAGTTTTCTAATTAAGATTTTCTAGTAGTGTTTACGAGTCTTGATATGTGCCCGATGCATGGCAATAGGCACACCACCTATTCTATAGTGGGACATATACATAATTGGTGAAACATGGAATGTTGTGCATACCTCTGCCTACCTCTTCGTGGATCACAGGTGTGAAGTAACGAAATGTACATGATTTTAGAATAGTTACTATGGATGAGCCCATTAATATTGTAAGTAAGCAATAATGTTTTCAATCTGTTAAGAAATCTCACTAACTAGTATATACATAACTAACTAACTATATGCCTAAATCGTGCAAAAAAAATGTAACCTCTCTTCAATTACATGTGATGTGAATGACCCACAATTGAAACTAAATCTTACCTTATCTGAATCAATAATCTCCATTATCTGATCCTTAAGATACTTTGTGAAAACATCTACTGTGACCAGACAAGCCTTTTTTATTGTTATCACTTCTGGATCTTCCTTTGGTGCCATGAGAATAGCTATTGATGAACTGATATCAACATTTTCAAATTTCTCCCCTTTCATCACAGCTTTCCAACTCTCACAAAATTCACCAGGATAATTGTCTTTTATGAACACTCCAAGACTTTTACCCGATCTGGATTTTTTGATCTCTTGTATAAGCTTGCTGAAATTCTCTTTGTCTTTGTCATTCTGTAAAACATATTTATATTATGCTAATTTTACGTTAAAGAAATATACTCAAACATACTTATTACCTAATATTTCACAATAATGTTTACATTAGGAAATTTACTTACTCTGTCTCTTATTAATAATTTAACTGGAGGTAGCTCTGATTCTTCTTTGCCATTTTCGATTTGCCTCAAGAATTCAATCTTCTTTTTGCTTGCCAGGAAACACATACTTTGCTCTGTTAAGACTGTTATTGTATCTGGTAACTCGTATCCGAACAGCCATGTCTTTATAATAAATAAAACATGTGCTTACAATATAAACATTGCTATTAATATGTGCATACATCATAATATTCGAAAACGAAAACTTAAATATCTGCAGACACTCAATAATAAATCGATATGCGTCTAAATTAAACCTTGTATATTTTCTACAAAGACAGTAACTTAATACATGCTGAATACGCATTATTGTACCTGCAGGGCTGTTGACTTGCTGTACAGTGTGTCTTCATCAACACCAACACATGAAACCAAGCAATCAGCTTTAGCCAATGCTTCATCACTTTTGGGATCAGCAGCGGCAGCCTGTAAGAAAAATAAACTGTATAAAACGAAGACAAAACGAGTACTGTTGTGTTCACTACCTTCTAACTAACCTTCCATACCGCATACAGCTTTTTCATGCGCCGAAAAAATGACTCTTTATCAAGAGACAAATTAGACATATTGAAAAAATAAAAGAAACTTAGAAACTAATAATATTCTATAAAACTACGCTCCGAAAATCAAAAATTTATGCACGAATTTGCGACATTACGCCTTTTGACAGCAAACACAAAAATG
>DWEJ01003551.1:0-10343 GCA_018245835.1 Mysoria sejanus stolli | reverse complement strand
CACGACGGCATTGGAATTGGCCGTTGTGTCGGTCTCGTTGTCAGAGGAGTCGTCGTCTGATATAACGATAATTTGTTGTACATTTTCATTTTACTCTTGCGTTGTATTGGAGATCTCGACGTGCTTGGGCCAGGTTCGGGAGTGATTTCAGCGGAAGTCGTAGGCTCCTGTTTTTCTTGCTCCACGAGGGTTTTTGATTGTTGTAGTTGTACCAGCACTTCGGATTCAATCAATTGGTCTCCTTGAGACAAAGCTAATATTTTTGTTTCTTTAATTTGTAGATCTTGCTACAAATTAAAGAAACAAAAATATTAGCTTTGTCTCAAGGAGTTGAATATCCGTTTTATAAATAACGGATACTCAACTCCAAGGAGTTGAATATCCGTTTCGTGAGTTTTGATCTCGTCCTCAAGCACCTCCGTCAGTGCAGATTGGCTATCTTCGCTTAACGATTTTTTTACCTGATCCGGTTTATTGTTCTCTCTCATCAGGTTTGAATACCCCGCCAAGTCATGTACGTCGTGTTGGACAGGCATCTTAAACATCGGCACCAACGACGACGAAGCTTGCTCAAAGATTGCAGAGTTGGACTCTGCAATCTTTGAGCAAGCCTCGTCGGCAACTCACGGCACGACAACATCATTCTGTGCAAGATGATGATGTTCCGTTTGATGAAGGGCGGCATGGGGGTGCAGCACGCGTTCAGCCCCTGCACGTCGCGGGGGAGCAGCTCGGCGAGCGTCAGCATCATGTTGTTCGGCAGGATGTACGTGACGCTCTCGTCGAGGAGGCGAGCGTTGGAGTCACGCCACTTGTACAGCACTTTGAGGGTGGCCAGTTGACGCATGTTGAACACCCGCTTGGAGCGGACGTATGGCTCCAAGTGGCTATTCTCGGTCACCACCGTCTTCTTGTACGTCGCGCCGCAGACGATCTTGCTCTTCTCGAACACCTGGCGCAGCAGCTGCTCGCCGTCACCTTCGGCCAGCAGCTCGGTCTTCATACGCTTCCACACGTACAGCAGGTAGTGCGTGTCCATGCGCGCGTACTGCACCAGATCGGCAGGCAGCGGACGAATGCGCCAGTCCGCCAGCTGGTGCCTGCGAAACCGCCGTAACAATCGTACAAAGTGCATAGCAGTGTGAACCGATTGGAAAAGATTTGTAATTAACTCAATTGTCAGATATTTTTTGAATCACGCCCAACGCCACAGACAAGGTTTGACAACTATTATAACGAGGCACGGAAAAATCTGTTGAAATGTATTACTTAAACATCCTTCACCTGGGAAAGGATGATCGCTTTTAAACTGCAACTGCGTGAATGTTGAAAGAAACTAATTCTTTCAAACACATACCCCAATAAAACTATACCATCTCTATATGGAGTATCAATCGTTAGGAATAAATAAATAAATGAATTGTTCGGTTGTTTTCATGCCTAGCAACATAATGTCAAAATAAAGACGACTTAAATGGAACGATGTTGCCCATGTAACTTACTTTTTATCAACATTCACGTCACAGTACTTGAGGAGTAGACTCTTTAGCCCCAATCCAGATATAGCCAGTAGCTTAGCAGCTTGAAATGTGTCAAATAACCCAACTATATAAACGCCGAAATCACGCTGCAGCCATAGCACGTCCATGTCGGCTCCGTGGAGGACCTTATAACAAAAATATATATTAAAGATATCTATTCTTGTGAAAAATCAGATAAATCAACCGACTCCAGAGTCAACGTATACACATGCATAGGGGTTGAGCCTATGTCCGTACACCAAACACAATCAGACTCCCCGTGCTCACCTCCCACTCAATCCCCAATAGCAGTCGTTCCGAGACTCGAACCCGGCACCTCTCGTTCAACAATCGCGTTTCTGGATGCACTTGACTGACGAGACAGTCTTTACGTGTAAAAATCTGTATTCGGAGTGTTGGCAATGATACCTATCGTGATAACGTGGCACGTGTAAAAATTGTTACTTGGTGATGAAACCAATCAGAAAGGTTGCATCAATTATAATAAAATATCATAACAATAACAAAATAAAATGTTACTACTGATTGTATACGTAACTAGTATCGATATACTGATACATTGCAATAAAAATGTTCATCTCGTTCTTTACGCTGTGCTAAATATATCTACATTATTCAAGACTTGACAATATGCACTATATTATTCAAGACTTGACAATATGCACTTTCTAAGCATGTGTGCTGGACCTCATAGACTCCACCTCGCTGCCGGCATGTGAATAATAAAATATAATTTATCACTATTTTTAAAGCTATCGAATAAATAAGTGATCTAATTGACAACAAAAATTGCGTCACATTTTATGTCTTATTAGCAAACATAAAATAGAGAGAACATTATTATTGCAGCGTCACGCCAACTCCCTTACAGGGGGGTCAGTTAGCACCGAGCGTCAAAATCTCCTTATACACGCAACACAACGTCATTGAGCAGGACGGCAAGCGACAATAGGCGTACCACCACGCGTATTATCAACAGCGTAAATATAGCTTAGCACAATACCTTGATTTTTTTGGGGTCAGTGAAAGATGAATTCAGCTTGTGCACATGTTCGCGTACCGCTAGAGTATCAATGATGAAGTCGCCGCCGTCGTTCGTAGATATTTGTATTAGACAAGTAATACCTAGAACGAAATTTTCGTCAATTGCATATTCGGATCGTATTATGAAGTATGTCGTATTATTAAGTCTATTTGCAAAATATATTCACAATACTGTAAGTGAATGTTTGAGCACTAAAGCATTCTCAGAGAAAGAATTTAACCAGTATTTTATAAGGGTACCTACGTAGCGTAATAGTAGGTGCTTGCTTCTATATTTGATTACAATCGCTTAAAATCTCAAGGAGCATGTGTCTGATAAAGTGTTTAGCATTATTTAGGTCTTAAACATATGGAAGCATAAGGAATTTAATCCTTTAATAAGTCAACACGCCGAATTATTTTTAGCGAAAAAATCAGTAAATCTAATTACATGTTTTTTTGGGCACAAGGCATTAGATGTTTTTCTACAATGCAGATTTGTATCCCGCGTGATACACACATAATCAATTAACTAAAGTGCTCACCTGCAACGTTACTATCATGAAATATATAATCTATAATGTATTTATATATTTATTTAACATTACAATAACTCCTGTCAATATTTAATAAACATCATTGCCGATAAAATGTGTCTCTGTAGTCGCTGTTATCAAATTACTTTGCGCCTGTTAACATAACAGATACAAAATTCGCAAAATATTAAATTCTGATATTGATTCATAGGTTAAATGAATGTCGAAACAATAAACATGGTATTGACCGATCTACGGGGCCACTTGCGGTTTAACAGTGTGACAAGAGCTGCGCTGTTACCGACCGGCATTTTGCATAGTAAAATGTAAAGAAAACTATAAGAAAATAATTAAAACACGTTGACATCACTTTATATTCACTGAAGTGGGTATCCGCGCGCACACGCCGCCGCCCCAGCCGAGAGGTAGGCAATAGGTCAAAGAAAAACCAGCTCCTGTCTACCGAGCCGTTATGTTATATACATTAAACAAGGTGAGGTGGAATATTTTCGGAAAACATGCAACCATATTTAACATATTGATGTTGCACGCGTGTTAACCATATATGCCTTTAATATGTTACGTGTTAATACGCGACATATTATGATATGTTACATATCACGATGAAGTCGTATGTTTCATTTTATTTCTCAGTGCATACCATTTACACACATACCCAGATAGGTCCTGTACGAGTGATGTTCGACGTCGACGGCGAGCTCGCGTACGCCGTTCAAGTGGCTGACCAGTTGGTCCATCTGCGCCTCGGTCTGGACGTAGGTAAACCTGGTCCGGTCCAAGGGCGGCGGGAGCTTCGGCGCTTCGGAGTCTGGTTCGATGAACTCGGTGGGCGGCTCGTACAAGTCGAGCTCGTCTTTATATGGATGTTCGTACCTGGAACAATCTCGTATGTATCCATTTATTCACAATGGTCTCAATAGACGCATCGCGAACGACGTGCACAGTGCAACCATCTTCCATATCCTCATTACGTCAACCCAGTAGAACGTCCTAGGTGCACGCCACTTACAAAGGCAAACTGTATCATAGTTCATTAGAAACAAAACCAGCATACGAGTGGCATTGTTACAAATAGAAACCCTCATTCAGCCTTGCTATTAGTGGACACTAAAGAAATCAGAGTTCATAATTTCAAAATAAAAATAAAAATTTAAAACTGGAAAGGACAGCATTTGCAAATGATTATTTAGAAACATTGAACCAAAAATTTACATTACCTACTCATAAACAAAACGCAGAGACATTTTAAAAAGTTGTAATAAAGCAATTCTAAAATTTAAATTCATAATTCGAAACATAACTCACACACATCATACACACACTGCACACAATTTGAAAAATATCGGCATAGGCCATTATGCACTTCTAAAAAGTAAAAAAAGTAAAGACTATTTAGCTCGTTACATTACAATATCAACATCCTAACGTTAATAGTCAGTGTTGAGGTGATCACTATGCAAGAGGGTATGCGGAGCCGTCAATCACCATGTTCCATTACAGTCGACGCGATACCGACAATTTGTTTCTGTACGACAAGTCATCATACAAAGTATATTACAGTGCATACGACCCAGTACAAAAATATACCAGCACAAAATACAGGCGATGCAGGCGCATTATGTAATGTGTAACGACGCTAGTCGCCCGACGATAAATCTTGCTATGCATTCAAATGTACGTATCGAAGGCGAGAGTACATGCGACAAAGCAGGATGATTCAATTAACTAGAAGGATGGAGGGGCAAGGCTGGCGTCGTCCATGTAATGCATTAATGGCCTTCACTGTTGAAGACGTCGTTCACACTCACCCAATTGGATCTCCTTTATCGTTGTAGATTACTTTCAAAGCTAGAGGCTTGATACTGTTCGGTTTAGCTCTTATCTTAGGCACCCACAAGCTATCCGAGTTGTCCACTTTGTCTTTGAAAGTGATTTGGGGACGCATTATGTTGTTCTTGGCACCGATGAACGTCATTGACCCTAGCTACAAAGAAACATCCAGTGTATGAATATAATTAATATTACTTATTATTATTTAAACTTATTAGTACATATTCATTTATTAATTTATTACTTTTTTGTTTAAGTAAATGTTTTGCTTTTATTAGTAAGAGAGAAAAAATCAGAGTATAAAAAATAACATAACTAATAAATGTATATGTTACAATTAATTAATATAAATATATATTCATTTAATTTTGATTTAAGTAAATGTTTTCCTTTTATTACTAAGTTTAAATCTTTATTAATGAGGTGCACATTTTGTAAATAAATTACACTGTACCTGTTTCAATAAATTAATTAATTTAATGTTGTCACGTGAAAATATTTCAATTGACTCATTTATTTTATAACGACATCATTTTCTGTTATTTGTAAATATAAGATGTAAAGCAATTGTATATAAAGTCATTTATTAGTTAGCCACATATTATTATAAAAATTAATGCAATTGTTCAATCACAATTATTTGTTTGAAAAAAAGGGAATATAATATTATTTATATACTATTAATAATATCAGTAAACATATAATACTGTTATCATGCAAATTTTAATTCTATTTTCTATGCACTTTAAATTTTTAAGTAATAATAATGACTGACAGACGGATAAACAGTAATGATGTAGTGTAAGTACATACAGACCTGAATTCTAGATATGACAGGACTCATGTTCCAAGGGGAAGAACTGGAGCCAGCCATCAAGCTATCCAGAGGCTGGCCATTGACTGGGTCCATATTATTCAAATTATATATGTTTATTTCGACCCTATCCAGCAAGAAATCATTCGAATCAGTAATAATTTCCCTATTATGTTCAGGGTCAGATCTGTAGAAAAGGTGTTGTGGTAATGATAAGTGTAAAGCACACTGCATTTTGAGAAAAAGTTATTACAACTTTATAAACAAAACATTTAAAAAAAGGATTCAGTCTGAAACCATTCTTATTCAGTTGTAATAAGAGAGTATTGTTATGAATACTGGAATGATAGGGAGAAAACTAACATGAAATTTAATACTTGTAAAAAATTGCGAATGCGAATTAACATCTGCATAATAATTATATGGACTATTAAATAAAGTTCATAATAAAAATGTCTGGAATGTTATTTTCAACAAAGACTCAATTACATTGCATGATGCACAATAGCACCATTTGAAAGGGAATTTGTCAAACGAACTGAATGCAGAGCAAAGTACAAATGCAAATCAATTTTTTGGAATATTGAGTAGTTCCTTTGTAAGAAACGATATTGTAGCACGATATTTTTAAATAAATTTGTAACCGTATAAAAATAACATATGAAAGTCATACTAGGGCAAGTTTGTTCTAGCAAGCAAAACAAATATTTTATCACACCAGCTGATATGAAAGTTTTACAAACCAATTAATTTATTTACAAACAACTTTACATTTCTTTACAATGTGTGCACTTCACAATATAAACATAGGAAAACCAAGATAATAATAATATTTATTACAGTATGTTCATCCATATCAATCTTACAAGTTTGTAGAAATATTTTTTAACTTTTTCATATTCCCAAGTGAACGTCGTACGAAATAATTCGATATAAATGAGCTAGCTAGCACGTATGTTTTCTCGGGGTAGTTTTGGACCTATATGAGTTCCCGTCGATTGCAGGGAGGTTACGTGGGAGACTGACATTTAACAATAAAACTTTAGACACAATATAAATTTCTATACAAATACATATATTAAGTATTGAATTTTGTATATTACGGACATATGAATATTTAAGGTTATGATTTAGCACCTGTAATCTGTTCATCTACAGTATAATTAACAAATTTCCGAATATTTTGTGAAATAAATAAAGTTGACGTAAAAATACACAATAAAAACCTAACCTCGAAAAGATAAGCAAAAAAGTGTAGCATGATACCAAATTTCACCAATAACAATATATGAACCACCATGGAACAAGGGTTGAGCCTACTGACATATACTGGGAACAAATAAAGTTAGTGCTACTATTAGGAATTTCAAGTTAGATAAATATAATAATACCAACAATACCCGGGAATTGAGCCGAGAACCTCTCGCTCTGCAATCGCGCTTGCAATCACTTGACCAACGGAACTGTCAGTCAAACCCTTTATAATTACTCTCATTTTTCCAGTTTAGTTGAGCAGTTCGAATTTTTTAGAAATTTTTTTAGAAAAAAAAAAAAAAATATTTAAAAGATTATTATTCCGATTTAGGTATAGGTTTAAAAAATTAATACAAATTATTAGTAAAAAAGTAACACGTTGGCACTATGGAATAGGTGAGTCTATTTATTGCCGCACACATCGCACATGTACAGTATTCAAGCCATTGTTAGAAAATCTTTCCACAGAAGTAGTTCAAAGTTTCTGTGTCCCAGTCACTCAAAACGGTAGAAGGCACACCGTGGGGATGGTTATGCCGGTAGGAGTCCGGCATAACCATCTGCGTGTCCCCATGGCGCAGCGGTATCCATGACGGATTTACCCACGTTACAAAAAAAAAAAAAAAAATTGCTAGAAAATCTTAGAAAAATCAAACAGTTGCAACCAACACAACCAAAGAGGCAGTTACATGAACAACGAGGTAGTAGAAATTATTAAATAAATAATATTGTAACACGGAAATATTCACAACGTTCTAGAAACACGTGTTTTTGAACAGTCACATGTCCGAATTACAGAACGGGGAATTAAAATTGCTTATTAACAATCTGCTCCAATAAATAACTGAACAGATATCAATTTCCAAATACCTAATAAATGGCTCAAAAACACTAAACGAATTAAATGAACACCGTGCCGCCCACGTCAACGGAACGGAACACCTGATTGTCGAAAGTAGCTGAACATCAGTAGTACATTCAAATAATACGTAGCATAATGCATTAATAATATCATCGAACTCATTCCATACGTATTCAACATGCAAAATATCACGAACTTTAGAAACGTTGGATATAAAAAACACGTTGCCACTAGACTGTGTAGTATCACTGTTACAGGTTTTATCCGTTACAATATACAATAGCGTTGTCTGTTTATTGCACAAAATAGATAATATAAAATAAGAAAATCTTACCATAATGTGTATTCCATCGAAGATAACTATCATTTCAGGTGTTGACTGGCCAAGCTGTCTCACGGAAGTGAATGTCCTTATTGAACGATGAACGACGAAGACGACGCTTTATTTCCTATACCCTCAAATTTACTGTTTTTTTATGGATTCTACCCATTTTATTATTTTATTAATACGCCATATTGCATAGTTAGACAAAGAGAAATGAGTACCAAAAATATCTTTATTGTTACTTCTCAAGTGCTTCTTTAGCAATCTTTATCATCCTTGTTTTTTACATGCGCGCGTCTTTTTACATTTTGTAAAGCAGTTCTTGAATTTACTGATAGATTATTATTTAAAAGAATCATTAATGGAATATTAGGGTTAAATCATATTCAACAAGATGATACTGTATATGACAGATTTTAGTGAATCTCTCAAAATCTATTTTCTATGCTTTACACATTTGATAGTTTGATTCATACAAAAATTATTATTGAAAGAATGTAGTTTTTTGGCTAAAGTCCTATGTTTATATCATGATTGCAAAATCTCATAAAACTTAGCACACAAATGTATTGAGTAATTAATAGGCACTTACCTCTTAAGCTTCATACCAAACATGTCAGAGAAAACAAGTCTATTTGCCTGTTTCATGACTGCTTCACTTAAACAAGATGTTACTTCATGAAATTTTGGAAATGTTTTCAAAAAATTATATGCTTTCCCTCTAGGGAAGGCATTTGATGATCTTACTGTTTTTTGAATTGGTTTAAATGATTCCTGAAACATAATTTCTATTGTAGTCAAAATATTTAGTTGTATTCTAAATCAATCTGTAAATAAAATAATGTACGATCTGTAAATATAGAGTTCTACTCTTTATTATGTTTAATCAATGGCCCTGTGTGGAAAGCTGCTTTCATACAACTTAACTTCACTATACAGCTAAAATAAACAAATGTTGAACAAAAACATGCAAATGATAATTATAAATAAAGTCCAAAATCCCCAAGCATTTTATGTCATACAAATACAACATATGTGCTATATCATGGATAGATATATTTATTCATATATGTAAGTAGTAACAATTTATATATGTAAATAAATATAAATAGAAATATATTTTCTATTTATATTTATTTACATATATTACACATCAAATTATAGTATAATATAAATTAGTAAACATAATAGGGTCTTGGAGTCCGAAAATGTACCTGGTGTAAGGCAATAAGCTCACGACCTGTTGTATCTTGGGGCGTAAACATAACTGGTAAAATGTAGGAGAATACTATGTTCATATTCATATCTCTGCCAGGATTACAAATGTGATGTTACATCACATTTAGTCTACATAGGACTTCTATTTAAGATAAAATTGTATGTCAGCACTTAGTGATTTGTTATTTACCCAAAATATAGATCTTTTATGTTTAATGTTTTAATAATATGAGACTACTGTTTTAAGAGGTATTAAACATAATATCAACATAACATCAAACCTATAATCTCTGAAAAGATACACAAAGGAGGGCGGACACCACAATTCACCATTCATAATTACACCCCATCATGGAATAGAGGGTATGTCTATTTCCATATGCCAGATACAAAGGCAGACTCCGAGCCACTACTTGAAATTTCATCATAATTCCAGTTTAGTAACTAATCCGGAATTTGAACCCGGGACACTAGACCAAGAAGGCATTCATATAAGAGGTTAATACTTACTGAAACTAGGAATGGAATACCAATAAATATAGTAACAAAAAAATATATATTATTTGAGATAAATCATTTAACAGTTTTGACCACAGACATTTCGTCGCAATCGTAGAACAAAGACGGATCTGGTATTTTTTAACTTTTCAGGAGTGCACTTTGAAGACTTGTTTTTACGTTAAATAAATAAACAAATCCATCTGTGTTAATATCTTCTTTGTATAATACAGAATTTAAAAAACGTGTTTGTTTTATAATAAAGTTAAGTAAGTTAAGTATTTCAAGTAAAAATATGTCGGAAAACATTTTTCTGAAAAAAAAAACAAATCCGTCTTTGTTCTATGACTGCGACGATTAATGTGGCGGATATTAACATTTGTAAATGTAATTAATGGAAATGTAAATAATGAATGTCCTA
>DWEJ01003550.1:0-10346 GCA_018245835.1 Mysoria sejanus stolli | reverse complement strand
CGTGAGACGTGGGAGTGTTCTGCATTCCTCTGCCTACCTCTTCGGGGATTATAGGCGTGAAGATAAAAAAAAAATATGTCCAATCCCTGGACCGGATTATCTTCTTGTAACTGAAGCTTATTGATAGCTATATAATATAATGTGTGTCTTCATATTAATACTAAATCATTTCTACAGAGATCCCACAACTATGCTAGCTAAGCAGCCTCTTCGAAGATTTTAGTGACTGTAATTTATCATATTTTGTTTATTATTGAAAATAGACTACTTGGATATTGTACTCCATAGCAATGAGTAGAACCTGACTGGATCCATGTACACAAATCTCATTTTATTCTAAATGCTGCCAATAATACAAAGTACGTACATCGCATAAATGAGAAACAACGTATTAAGTATCGTGGAAGGTTATGAAGGAATGTTCGAGACTCCGACACTTGACGTAATGTTAATCTTTGGGTGGTTTTAGTAGCTTTGAGCAGCATAAATTTCCCGCGGCGGGAGGGCATCTTCGGTGTATTGAACCAACTTATAATATAGAAGTTGATAAGAAACTAAGGTAGTTTAAAAACGGCCTTACAACGGGGTTTTAAAACAGCTATGTTTGTGTTTAAGGTTTGAATTACTGTTAACTATTGCGACGTGTCCTCCATTGAGAGCAGATTCAACAGTAACTAACGGATGTCACGTTTCCAAGGATCAGTATTAGGGTTCCATTTAACCGCGACATGTGAATAAATTATGTTGTTCCTTCCTACAAAACGATCAACCAATATGTTACTCATTGCAAACCGCGTCATTTGTACCGATATCCCTTACTACGTGCTTGTACAGCATTGAAACAATTAATTTGGTTTATAATTAATAGATTAATTATGGATAGAATTTTCCCAATAGGCTCACGCTTTATTCTATTGTGGGAGGTAAACGAAACTGGTGAGACGTAGGAGTGTGCTACACGCCTCTGCCCAACTCTTCGGAGAATACAGGCGTGACGTTACGGTAGTTTAGAAAGAGCTTTAAGTCAAATATACAAAGACTACAAAAATACACTACAGAACAAATTGACTAAGGCTAATGTTTCTTTACTGTTTCTTAAGATGCGTAAATGGGGACGAATGGTAGAAAGGCATATTTTATTAATATTGACTAGTAAGATTCGAGTATTTCAAGTGAGATTATATTGGAATAGGTAACGTTGGTAGGGACGTGTGATTCGGGTTAATTTTGTCGGGCCCTTCTAAAGCGAAATGTCGTTAGCCGCGCTGTTAATAGCGGGAGCTGAATTTTATGTACATTGATGTTGGTTTTTATTATGTCTCATAAATGTTATCTTTTATTCATTGCGTTAATATACTTGATAATAAGCTTCGGGACAAGAAAGATGACATATCTACGAGTAATATAGCAGAATTACAAGCAAATATGGTCGACATTATTATCTGCAGGGGTTTAATTAGGCTTTAAAATAGCTATACAGTGTCAGTCCGATAAAGATATTAATCGTTCAGAAATTGGACGAGTAATTGTTCATCGCTCCTGTTGAAAAACCGATGAAAATCCGTATAACAAAGATGTTTTCTATGTTAGTTCGTCTCATCAGTCAAATGGGCGCGTGACTAAAATATCTTTAACCCTTGTCATCACGGTATAAAAAAGGCTGCGAATCCATTAACAAAATTGCTTTTGCGCCGAAAAATCGGAGTCCCGTCACGTCGGAGGTGAGGTGATATAAGCAAGATTTAGAACAACATGTTAAATCGAATAATATGTTATCAGAAGAATATGGGATAGATACGTGAAGATTCCGTCCGTCCCTTGCGGCGACCCGAATAAAATACGAGAGGGCCCAACTTAGATGGTAAAGCTGCAAATGACCGCCTATAACTCGACAAAGTTCCACAATAATATAAGTAGTTATATACGCGCACGTCACACAAAGTAAGAAGTTGCGTAATCCTGGCGACGAAATTCGTTACGACTTCAGTACAGCCATATTTCGTATTTTGCTAATGAAACACCCAATGTATGTGAACAGGGGAAGAAACTTTTTGTTGATTAATTGCAAAGCTGTGTTGGCAAAAAGCTGGAATATTGTGACAGAACATTAGGCTCAAGTTTTGAACTAAGCACTTCTCATATTTTGTGCTATAGATAACATTCCAGGTACTTCATCGTTGGCATAAGTTGTAATTGTTTTTCAATTCCGAAAATTTAAAAATACAGAAAATAGTAATAAATGTTACAATGTCTGAAATATTTTATATCATTTTAAATCGGATATAGATCTAAATGTTTCAATGGATCGTGTATTATTTAATTCTCTGTTCATAAAAACGTAACATCACGCTTGTAATTTCCAGAGAGGTAAGCAGAAGAATGTTATACTCTCTGACATTAAACCCTGATAAGTGGTAAATTTATTGCCATACACTGGGTACATTTCTAGCCTCCAAACTACTATTATAAAATTTAAATTCAGAAAATTCAGTAATGCCCGACACGGGATTTGAACTCAGGGCCTCTCGGTCAGCTTTCACGCTTGCAACCAATATAACTAAAGAGGCAGTGTGATTCTTTTCTATTCATAACTAGAATAAATTCAACGTTGGCAGCCGTAATTGCAAACATACTTCACTGATTGTAAGAAAACACGGTTTTTCTATTAAATTTTACTTGCTTTACACAAGGGCAGATCCAGGGGGGGTGTCATGGTGGTCATGACTCCCCCCCCCCTAGGCTGGGTCTAAGACCTAGATGGACCACTAATTAAGATAGTTAAACAATGTTTTTATAAGTTTTTGTCACAATATACAATTAATTTAAGTACTTTCAATGTTTAATTAACTTAATATAGTACTTAAGTAATATAATAATAACTTTAATATCAAATACATTATCGGGGAATGAGCACATCTAAAATGTGACCCCCCTCACTGGTGCCGAGGCTGGATCCGTTCTTGAATGTGACTCCTCCCCGGCGCCAAGGTCGGATCCAATGAAGTTCCAGAAGATCCAGTGAATGCAAGTTAAAGATTGATAATTAAATACTAATAGGTTTATTTGTAATTATTAAAACGCAACTTCACGCCTGTTATATCCGGACAGATATGCACAGAAGCGTAATTAACGCCCATGTATCAATATTGATTGTAAGAAATAATGATTAAACTGAAAATATTCATCCAGCATCTCAAACAAACTTTTCTGTAACTTACGCGCTTATAATGAATTAAAATAAAAAGAAAATCAAAATGACAGCTATAGTTTCTAGATTTAGTTTGACGTAAAAAAATTTGATTGTCATTCAGTTAAAAACATTTTTCCTAAATAATTACTAAAATTAAGGAAACAATAATATATAGAGTTTTACTCATTTTCGCACTCGCATTATTAATGAACGCAAGCTAGGAATTAGTGTTTAATAAATAAATTATTTAGTGATTGCACAATTTTTATCCATATTTTCTAAAACAATAAATAAATTTTAACAATAAATTTTAATAATAACAGTGCAAAATGCAATCATGCAAAAAATTGAGATTGAAAAATAAAATTGACTACTCACATATTGTTTTGGCGCGTATCCTGAAGAGCGGTTCGCTCACTCGCCGTCGCGACGCATAATAAGCAATGTGAGCTGGTAGCGTGCGCACACGACGTCTATCCAATTTTAAGGCACGTAACATGCCTAATTGCATTAAGCAAGTACATAATCGCATTAATCGCACCGATTTAAACAATGATCCTCAAAACGCAGCACTATATGCCACTGCCAGCTGAGAAACTGTATTTATCATCTCACTGTAATTGTCTGTCGGCCTCGAATCTAAAATGGAAAACTGCCTACATTTTTATAGGAATTAAAAGTTCGCGTGCCGACATTTTCCTCGTTTTTTTATCTTTGCTATTTTATCAAATAGATGTACGCGACTAATCATGTTATGTTATGATATGTTGTGGATTTAAAAATTGTTAAACCTGCTTTGTTGGACGAGTGATTACAAACGCGACTGCTGATCGAAAGCTCCTGGGTTCGATCTTGGGTCGGACACTATTGAATTTTTTGAGAATTTCTTGCAGTAGCTCGGAGTCTTTTGAACGAGGGTTGTCAACCGTACTATAATAGATAGTATTGTACTGTATATCGGGACTCCGTGCTACATACTGTTAAAGAAATGTATATACTATAATAAATACTATATTTAAGTTAAAATTCCCTGCAGAAGAAACTGTTAACATTTAAAACATTTTTGTGTTATTTATAGATTTAACAAAATTAGCATGTAGAATTAGCACGAATTCAAAATTGTAAAGAAAAAAATACAGAGTATATTTTTAACAAAAAATGAGATTTTGATTTGTATTAATTTAAAAATTAAAAGCCATAAAGCTTACACTAGTTTTATTGAAGGCAAAAAAAAATTTAAGAATGCCAGAAGTACAAAAAACAGAGTTTTTATAAATATATAGTTTTTATAAAAATCATTATCATCGTCATTCTATTCCCATCCACTGCTGGACATAGACCTCTTCAATATAACGCCACTGAGCTCGATCTTCAGCTCTTCGCATCCAGCCGCTGCCAGCCACTTTGCGTATATCGTCACTCCAACTAGCCGGAGGGCGTCCTGCACTACGTTTGCCAATACACACAGTTTGTTAAGGTACACAAAAATAAATTAATAAATTAAACTGATGGACAACCCACTATCAGAAAGTATGGTTATTTTTGCCATCTTTGTTATGGCTTTACGCCAGATACGCACCGGGAAAGGCGCAGAGCACTGAGTATTAATATCTGTTTCCTCACCGACTTGATGTGATTCTTCTAGAAAATTAGAAATATCAAAAATGTCATGTAAAAATCCAGCTCTCGTGTTTTACGTCCAAAGCATCCTTAAACCAAACCCCAATCACCCTCGTCATATTTGAGTGTCCTAAAGTTAATCCATTATGTACAACCCGAGCTTATTTACGTATTCTGTCAGCTCGTCTGGTTTTTTCAACTTTATAGTGCCACAGAATGTCCCATTTATTAAACTAGACACGAATTTGCTTTTTCGGTCACGTATGAGATTGGAATCATTTACAAATTGCAGTTTTAACATTATTATTATTACATCAGCGCCTTACGAAATAGGCAGTTTCTAGGCAAGTCCCTTACAAAGAACTCAGAGTAATGTATCTAAATACAAATATAATATTTGAATGTCCCGTCAGTCGAGTGGTTGCAATCACATCTGCCGATTAAAAGGTCCTGGGTTCAATACGTAACTGGTGAAACATGCACTACACTCCTCTGCGCATCTCTTCGGAAATTACAGGCGTAAAATTATTAGTTCCATTTCACAGAACATAAAAAAAAGTGTATTTATATAAGCACAAAGAGTATTAGTCAAATTAAATCTGCGAATGACGGAGGGCATTGAGCGGATACAGATCGCACAATGTAAATATTAATCCAAACTCCCCTTGTACGGGTGGGTATAAATCAAAAAAGTCATTTTTGTTGAAGAGTCGACTAAAATTCAAAGGATTTGATTAATTTTGCTATACTAAACTTTTTTATTTACAAAGAAAATGGGGCATAATAAGCTTATTTATATATTTGTGCAGAAATGCTTTAAAGTATTTTGCTATTAAGGGTTTTGTGAATATTTATGTTTATACAGATTATCTGCCGTACTCTTTATATGTCATAAAGACGCAGGAGTTCTACAAAAAACATGAAGAATAGTTTCAAAGGTAGTCTTTCTTACTTAATCAGGTCAAAGAATTCCAAATCAATCAAATCAAATTCTTTACTTTTTTTTATTAAACGGAAAGCTTTAAAATAAAATAAGAAATTTAATAAATCCTCTCAAAACCCCTATACATAGTGTTACTTAACATAACAATGGTTACCAACCTAAAACTGTTGTAAACCTAGAGTAGAGGAATGAAACGATACTAGATATTAATTACAAAACAAAATATTATATTTACATCAATAATGCATCATTAATAAGGGAAAAGCAGGGTTCACTTATTTGTATTAATGAGGTTGCTGCTGAAAAACTCAAAAATATATAAAAATATATATTTTCCCAAGGGCAAAGATTATTATCGCAGGAAGTACGCTATAAACAATTCAGAATGTAGATATGGAAACTAGCTGGGTAATAAAATGCGCAGATAAACTTCCCTACAATCCAGAATATGCTTAATACGAAAGATTGCGTTAAGTTTCCCCTTTAGGGCCTCTGAGGAAATACAATCTTATTTATAGTGCCTACCTGAGATATGAATCGTGGAAATGGCACATTAGTAAAAATGACTGAAATATATATATAAAATGTGTTTTCCTCGGAACATGTGTTTGAGATATCTAAAGAATTTATTCATATCAAATGTGTACAAGTTGTGAGGTATTTTTCTGCTCTTATAACCGAAACGTAGCTTTTTGTAACAGTAATAAGGGATTTTATTATTTGAGTGATCATTACTACTATAAAACTCCTAAAACAGCTCATACAAAGGTATCTAATTACATTCAAAACGCAACGTTCATATTAAGTGTGGAGAATTTTATCAGAATCGTGAATTTTTTTTTGTTCTTTTATAACATCCCGCTATAATGTCCCCGAAGAGGTGGGCAGAGGTACACTTCTATGGTTCACCCATTATGTTGTACTACTCACCAAGGAGTAGGGCGTAACTCGATCGGCATACACCGGACACACATCCAGACTGCGAGTTACTACTAGGAATGTTAAATTAGAGTAATCCAATAGTACCCTATTGGATCAAACCCAGCAGTTCTCTGTCAGTAACCTGTCGACCAACGAGGCTCTCAGAGAGTTCTATTATATATTTTTTGCTCAACTAATAATAATGTTTGTCTTGTTGGTCGTGTTGGTTGCAAGCGCATCTGCTGAACGAGCGGTACCGGAGTTGGGCATTACTGGAATCTTCTAGCAGTGACTCGGAGTCTAGATATGTGCCAGATATATGGCAATAGACTCAACCGCCTACTGTATACTAGGACGAAAACATAACTGATAACTCGTGGTACGGTTCTTCATGCCTCAACCCACCTCTTCGGGGATAACAGGCGTCATGTTACGGTTTTTAATATTATATTTTTATAAAGAAAAAACAAATTAAAAGACACTCCCACAGAGTTTAGTGCCGCCTCTGAAAGTTGATATCGCATTCGTACTAGAAGGGAAACAAAAAAATATTTTATCACTAGGCACCAAAATTCAACTTACTTTTGTCTCTATAATAACGTGCTGCCATTTATTTATATGAATAAATTTATTTATAAAATAAACGAAATAACGAATGGAAATACCATTGACTAGAGAAAACATAAAACAGCATCGGTGGAGGAATGAATGCGTAACATTTTCGTAATAGGTACAAGGAAGCCAAAGAGATCCCATTCATACAGCGATGAACAGGATCAAACTGGTTTAATTTAATTGATTAAAGCGTGTTGTAAAAAGGAATCGTACAATTCATTTAACTTTATATAATCGCAGCGAATCTACATACCAATGAACATCACTGTGTATATTAAGAGTGTTCAATCAATATATATAAATAAAAATCATGTGTCTGTTGGTCACTTCAAAATAATTGTATTTTCTAAAGTGCAAATATTAATTTAAATTGGTAACTAAAATACAAACTGGTTTAAACTGGTTCGTTCGTCTGCGTGTTCTTCTGTTTGTACAAGGTAATTTTTGGAACGGCTGAATAAATTAAATTGTAAAATTTAATTGTCACTGGAAGATAGAGGAGATTACATTGCAACATATAGGCTTTTATGCAGGAATTCTCACGGAATCGGAAATGACGCGGAAAAAACAATGTCTTAATTAATGACTATATAACGAACCGCTTTGTCTTTCAAACCTATACACATCTATATTTATCTGCATGCTTAGAATATATATTTTGTCCGTTTGTTTTGTCTTAATGAAAAAATATTTGAATAATTTTCTATTAAGACAAAACAAACGTGAAAGAATATTAGTTCTGGATAAGACTCGAATCCACAATATCAACACCCGGTTTTGTTGATCAATGAACCAGCAAGCAAGTCGAGTAAATAAACACTTAAAGATATAACAACTTCTTACCATTTTCTTCATTTCAATTAACTGATTTCTGCTTCAGTGAATCAATAAACCTATAAGCAACCGTAATAATTTCCGCATGCCACAATTACGCGCATAGAACATTGCGTAATACTAACACGCATAGAATTAGTTCCAGCGCTGGCACAACGCCATGCGCTATTCCGGGCGTCGACCCCCTTACTAGAAAGTCGTATAGACACAGATGTACGGGAAACGAATACGTATTTTCTCACTTGGAAAAATCGAAGAAGTCGAAGAAGAACCGGGAGATGAGTACAATATTGTGCAATATTTATTCGCGCGACAGATCCGTTTGTGCATGTGACAAATTGACTCACAAATATAATACTTAAGAGATATTTAAATATTAAATTATGTATCTGCAAATTTCAGTTACGTCTTCATACAGTAAATTTGACTAAAAAGCTGTATTCTTTTTTTCTAATAATCAAATTAACCGTGTGTATTATTTTTATTTTGAAAATTAAGTAAAAAATTGTGTCCTATTGTCTTATGCATGTGTGTAATATACATTTTTTACCCAGATGTAGAATTATTGTTAATTTGTTAAAGCCATTAAAACACCCGAAATTCATTAAATAGCAGTTTATCAAACATTTGTATGTTGTCTCAAATAAGAGTAGATACTCGCTACTCGCTTACAGTGATACGCCAGCCTCGCCATCGTGTCCCACGTAGAAAACAATGCATTTTATTGCGGAAAATACAATACTTGTCCCAGTATGAAAAGGAATGGAACAAGCTGCCAAGGTAATAATGATTTAATGTGTCTAGTGGATATTAAACGTGCATTTTAAGAAATATTACCTCACTCCTGTAAACCTCGAAGTGGTAGGCAGAGGACTGCAGTACACTGCCACGTTTCACCAGTTGACAAGTTACGTTTACGTCCCGCCATGGAATAGGTGAGCAAATTCTCATATACCGGGCATAAATACAGACTTCGCAATCACTAGTACAAATTTCAAATAGAGAATGTAAATTAGAAAAATTCTATAGTACCTACTCGACCTGGGAGTCGAACCCCGGATCTTTCGACCCGCAGTCGCGCTTGCAACGACAGACCAAAGGAACAGTCAATTTAACATGTTTAACTGCATTTTAAGTTAATAATGTAACTTCACGCCTGTAATCCCCGAAGAGGTAGGCAAAGGAATGCAGAACATTGCCACGTTTCACCAGTTACGTTTACGTCCTACTATGGAATAGGTGATGAGCCTATTGCCATGCATCGGGCACATGTCCAGGCACCTAACCACTACTAGATTATCTAAATCAGAAAATTATGTAGTGTTGACCTGGGAATTGAACCCGGGACCTCCAGATCGGCAGTCGCACTTGCAACCAACACGACCAACGAGGCATTTTAAGATATTTGCAAAAATAACTTCGACGGTGTACTAAGAACTAGTATTTGTATTGCGGTTCTTTTCAATCTGATTTGTTTATCATGCACATTCTATCATTAACTTTTGAGCTACAAATTTATAGAGGTAATACTTTGATGATATTTGTACTTGTAGCCGACTCGACTCTGTTGAAATATACAGCTAAAAGGCAGCACACTCCAGAGTATTAATTAAATTTGACTTTGCATAAAATCATTTGCATTAATTATCAAATTTAACTGGTACGAAGGACCAACGAAAAATTACGAGCTCTTTGGATTTTAGCTATTTCGAAGAGCTTAGTTAATTTTTTCAGAGTGACATTTGTAACAATAGACAAATGACGACATTATCGTCAGGTCAGGTCAGTAACCTTTGCATTTTTCAAAAAGTCCAACCAAATATTAAAATTTGTGCACAATGTTATTAATAAAAAAATATTTTTATATTTGGAACATGTAAAACAGAAAACCTTTTTTAAAAATACTTGATTTTTTTTATTGAAGAGTTTGTGAGTATCCCTTCACTTAAATGTCAAGTGATAATATTCAAATGGTAACTATTTAATGGCAGCGAAATGTAAATTATGACGTCATTAAAAATTAAAATACGCCTGGAGCACTGCTGTACGTCATTTTAATGATACTTTTAATGTTTTGGGTCATTTTGTAACGTGTTTTGAATAGCATGAAATGAAATTCATGATTGAAATCACGTTGATTCATCTTCTGTAGAAGATTTCAATCATGAATTTTTGAATGAATGAAAATTTTCTGAAACAGTACACTGTTTCAGAAAATTTTCT
>DWEJ01003549.1:0-10346 GCA_018245835.1 Mysoria sejanus stolli | reverse complement strand
ACCAACTTGTTATATTTATTCCCTTAACCCTAATTGCTTCTTCCAAGTTAAGTCGTCTTTGAGCACAAAGTACTCAAAATTGATTTATAATGCCGAAATTCATTGCCACCGTTGAAATGTATATTATCTATATAACGGTACTTATATATTATATAACAGGTTCTAACTTTACACAAATCTTAAAATTAACTGCAGAAATAAAAAAACAGGTACCTAGTTCCCTTAAAGACAACATTGTAGATAAAATTGTTAGGCGTATAATATTTGACGTTTGAGATGAGAAATAATATTGAAGGTCTACTGCTTAAACCAACATAACAAATAGGAAGATGACTGAAGACACATCTGATGATAAATATCTATGGTATTTTAACACTACCGCTGAAAACATGCAGGGAACAACAATGACGTTATATTGTCCACGAACACACACAAAGAAGATAATACTTATAATGCAGTTAAAGATATCGGCTAATTTGTTGATGGAAGAATAATCCTTATAGAATTGAAAATGCACGGAGAATATTATACATACATAACGATTATTGACGAAACTATGAACTGAGGGAGTAAAGTAATGCAGCCGATTGAACAAGATAATTAATATAGTATAAATTTTTACAAACAAATACATATTTATAGTTTTAGTATTATATTTAAGTTTTAGTTAGAATTGTTTTATATAAAAAGTTACTGATTATTAAATATTCAGTACTTTATACGCACATAATACTGCACTAATACAAAGCGTATAAATTAAGGAGAATAATTAAATAATAGTTTTCCGCAGAGTCGAACAGAGAGAGGATGATTTAGCCCATGATAATTGATGATAAGTAGATGATAAAAATATCTGCCGAAATATATACATATCTTGTATGTCAGCACTAGTGTCAAATGATGTCATGGTTAATAATGTTAGCTGTAATGCATCACATTGGCTCATTTACATTTTCCCATTTCTGTTGTACATGGAGAGGGTATTGTATGATACTCATCACCTTATTTTGGGTGATACAATGCGTAACAAACAAGTAAAAGATACATTTTTTCACGATCCCAATCGAAATGTAAACGAGCCATTAATTTTCTCTAACGTAAAATGAAAATCGTAATTCAGACATTTTTAAAAATTTTAATAGTATTATAAATTTCCATTATCTAAAGACATTAAAACAATACACACGTTAAATTTTGAAAACTTTTTTCAAATTAAAAACTACTACAAAAAGCACAAATCACAAAGACGACATTAAGATTTTCAACCAATTGGTCACACGGTAAAATAGTTAAGTCATACGTACTGGCCACTGAAAGACATGGAAAAAAGAACAATTGTAAATGCCAATTTAGATAGACACAGGTTAAACAGAGATACAGTTATTATTATTGCAGTAATCTGCCACGCTGCATGATGGCGGGTTGAAAGACTTCACTCAGCTTAAAGAATATTATGGATAATTCTAATGCGTGAAAAATTCGTGTATTTGATTTTTTATTGTAACAAAACACAAGCAAAGGTGATATAATAACATTTTAATCCTAGACCTCTGGAGTGACGCTCTGGGGTGGAATGACGCTCAAAAAAGCGTCGTAAATTTTTACTTTTCATAATAACAGTAAGTTGAAAAAAAATCTGGTGAAAATTTTAACATAAATATAATTTTTATTAATTCCCTTGCTACAACGAAGAATAAGTATAATAAAACAAATCTAATTTTTTAAATATTTATATTTATTCAATAGTTAATAAGATTCATCCTTGTATCCTACATGTACATGAATTTTAAAAAATCAACGGTTTTGACGAGCATACAATTATAATTATAACGCATAATTACGAGTATGTATGACGTAATATTATGGAGTGTTTATGACGTGCGGTATTGATGCCCGTGTATCGATTGTTGACGAAATGCCTACACCTATCGATCAATATTCCTATGCGATAAGCATTAACTGTTTCGTCTGTTTATAACATTTGTTTTAGAACTTTATTCTTTATGCTTTAAACTTTTTATTGTTAACTAAAGATAAATACCCAAAGAAAAATATTATTACTAAAATAAGGGGAATTGTTAATTTTATTTAATCGAAAACTTTGAAATGTATTCAAACGTTACACGATAATGATCACGAAGACAAACAAATGCTGTAATGTATGCATAAAAGCATAAGGTACTCAAAAACCTAATCCCTGACGTCGCAACGCACACGTTTCGCGACCAATAGTGACGTCGCATATCGATTGCACGCTACGCCAGCAATCGATTCTCGGCAAATCGATGCTCGCAGCTGACGGCCTCTGTTTGTAAACGATAAACAGCGTATAGAAAACGAACGGGGTGTATTTTTTAGCTAGATGTCTTGTTCATAAGTTGCCGATATTAAGACAACAATGACAACTATATTAATCTTTGACTAAATTTCCGTTTGTCTCACTAATATGGCAATAATATCTAATGTTGCCAATTACTTAATAACCTAAACATTGAAATAAGAGAAAGAACAATATAAAAATTATGTCTATATAATTGTACACGTTTTCCATAGTTTATTTGTTCATTTACAAAATGTAATACATTATCTACTTTTGTGGTATGTTATAATAAATAAGACGCCTTTCCACTCTGTCCTATAGAAACTTTGTTACACAATGCGCAAAACTGTCGCCTAATGAAAACAACGTTAGTAATACACAAGATCTCACGTAACCTTAAGCTTACCCTTAACTTATCAGCTGATTCTAGCAATGATACTCATTAAATAAATTAATTAATTAAAATCCCAAACTAGAATTATTTCCAAAGTGCGCGAAGATATAGAGTAGAGCATAAAATTAAGAACATAAATACAAACTCTGGTCTGATTAACATTCAATGATCAGCAGTGAATCAAACCCTGAACTCTTATTGTTGGTACGGCAGAGCGTCATGTCCACTGTTGTAATAAGACTAAGTACTGGCTAAGTATAAATAACCCAATACAACCCAGAAAAAACTCCAGAAGAAAATACTAAATAAAATGAAATAATTAAGAAAACAAGGAACACTAATACAACGATTATAAAATGACTTTCCTATAAAATGTAAATGTTCGAAAAATTATGTTCGAAATATGTTAAAATATTATGTTCGAAAATATTATGTTGAAATATTATGTTCGAAATATGAAAATGAAACATGAAATTGGGCGCACTTAATATACAAGTAGGTACATTTTATTGGACATTGGACAACACATTAAAATAACTAATAATATCAAGAAAAGAATGAAAAGCTGACTGATGAAAGATGTTTATGGCTGAAAGGCCTTTAAAATAAACCAATATAAATAGATATTTGGTACAATGTTTAAAAAGGGATATTAAGTTAGTACCTAATATTTAAAATTTATGTTTATAATTGAGGCGACCTAAATAAATGACAAAGTATTATAGTTTTACTTAATAAGTATTATAGTTTTACTTCAACCAAGCCATTGCTGGTGATCCTTTTTTAATAAAACAATACTATTAGACGTCCTATCAAGTACGATGATTGTAGCGGTATTATTAATGATACCTTAACATGTTAAAATTGTACACAACACCATCAACTAATATAGTGAAAAGAAGCCATGCATCGTACCTGCTAACCTTAGCGCCGACATCCTCTGAAATTCAGGCTCTTGAAGCCATTTCCACATTCGCCTAAACGTTTCTCTCCCGGATTTTAGTTTCGACCATGGCTTTGGATTTCTGAGCAAGTCACTAAGAGTTCCTTGTGATCTACAAAGAACTCTCTGCGCGAATATCGCTTGGGGTATTGAGTAGCGTTTCAATTCTCCACTTATCCTTTGAGCTAATTCCTTTGTGTTAATCTCCTCCGTGTCATTTTGTATTTGAACCTGAGTTTGGACCTGTTCCTCTCGCGCTAGTAATGCCGCGTTGATGTCCAAACCCGGGCTAGGTATAGGGGGAGTAGGAGAGCGCCTTTCGAACGAATTCGGTGAAGCGCTCCGTCTGCTGTAGGCGGATTGGGGGGATAATGGTTCATTGTATGGCGCCGGTGATAGCGACGCGTAAGTCGGCTGTTGTTGGATGACGGTGAATGTCCCGCCGGCATGGTAGGCGAATTTGTCTGAGACCGTACTAATAGGCGGTAGAGGTAACAACGGCGTGAGTGTTGCGTAGCTTGCTGGCTCGAGCCCGGGCGGTGTGAGCCGGCCGTTGACAGCCGCGAGTGGATGGAACGCCGCATCGCCGTCAGGGAGGAGGTCGGCTGGCGACAGTCTGGGTGGCGATACGTTGCTCGGCGCAACGATGACGGTGAGTGGCGCGCGGTCTCGGACTCTTGCCTCATCCATGGCGCGCGGCCGGCGGCGGCGGGGTCGCGCGGGCGACTGAAGCACGCCTGCGCGACGCACCCTTCCGTCCCCTCGGTCCGCGTCCTGCAAACACCCCTATTTCTACAGCCTTTGCTTCTAAACGCTCTATGTCACAGACCTAACAATGGAAAAGCGAACTTATAGGAATGAATTAAAGTTGTTAAACGTTTGCACGTCAGGTCCAGCCTGGCTGTGTGCCGTGAACATACTACAATGCACCCTTAACCTACCCTGTAACGATACAACTTTTGTCCCATGCTTTTACTTGACGGACATAGTCCATTGCTGCTTAAATTCTTGCCGCGGCCGCAGTCCAGCCCTTGACTTCTCAATGGAAACTGTTCTATAAGGAAATGTAGAGAGGAAAAGCGTGTTTTGTCTCGTGTGGTGGAGACGATGCCCTCGTTCAAATATCGCTGTCACTCGGCTACTCGCCTGCCTACCTCGGAACGGAACTTCCAGCCAACGCAATAGAAATCTTATTTACATAGCTAATTCGAATATGCACATGTACTTGTTTCAATTAATTTAATTATCAACGAAATAATAATCAAGTTCATGTCGTTGTCGTTTTCAAAAATGAATTGGAAATAATCGTATGACTGTAGGTATTGCAGGTTTTGACAATTTCCTAGATTTCCTGTCATAAAAAAATCAAACAAAAATATAGAAATTTATTAAGTAATAGTAAGTTCGAGGTACTAGATCAAAATTTCACTCGTAGATGGATGAACGGGAATAAATGATGTGCATTGATATTATATGAGTGTCGAATACATACCAATTTATACCAGACCATCACGGGGACATTTGGAGATATATATTGCAATATATCATCCATAATCATTTATGGATGATATATTGCAATAGCCTCACCGCCTAAACCACGGGACGTGTACGACGCAAAGTATGGGAAATAAGGAATCATATTAAGGAATAATATTAGGGGAAATAAAGATATAATATTATATCATATAATTTGTAATAACATATACTGTAATAATATAAACTGCATTAAACATACTTTTATCGAGCATAAATATCCAAAGTAGAAAAATACGAGAGGTTTTGCCATGGTCTATAGACGTAAAGCTGGTCTAAAATACACTAAAATTACTCAATAAAATTGGTTGCTTGTCTGAGGACAAAGTTGGATTGCCTCGTGTCATATTTCTCTAGTGCGTCTACCTGTTTACTACTTTATTCATTGTATTTTATATCATTAAACGCATTTATTTTATTGTGTTATCATTAAACACATTTAATAAACTTATTGACTATATGTTTTCCTATCCATTACATCATTCTTCGTTAGATTAGTGTTACTAGTTCACGAATAAATTATTAGGCAACATCAGTCCTGTAATCCCCAAACAGGTAAGCAGAGTAGTATATAACAATAGACCTCCTCATTTCACTAGTTCAGTTCCGTTTCCGTCCCATCACGGAATAGTTGATAAGCGTATCGCCTTATAGCACGCACTACTAAAAACTTCAAGGTAGAAGAATTACGTTATTGTTTTGGATTTCTTTAACTGTTTGTATTTATTGTAACTCTTTTATAAATACCTCAGAAGTACATAATTGTGTCTGTACGTTGTTAGCCCAAATTAGAATGATTTTGTTCCAATTAATGCTGTAATTTAAATTAAATAAATAGTATCTACTTACTGTTGTAATGGGAATACTTAAAATTCTATGCATTCATATTTTGATTTTTTAATACGTCAAAGCTAAAGAAAATAATGCACACTGCTCAATTATTTGTAATAGGAAGGTACTTAGTTAAATGGCAATAATGGCAAAATTCAAAAGCCAATCTAGGCATTGAACGGCTAAACAGAAGCATAATATAACCCCTTAAGTACAAAATGTGAGCTTACCGACCTGAAAAGGTACGTAGACGGTTCGTATGACCCCACGCGACACCTGGCTCCAACAAAGGGACTATTAGGGATGTGCTGTGCTATGCCAGTAATTTATTGTATATTTATTATAATATATATGCATATTTGAAGCGAAGTTTCCGTATTACCGGTACTTTATGGGATTCTACAGAAGAACGCTTAACAAAAACTCTGCATAGGAACCGATAGTGCAGTAGTGTCTTGTCAATTTCTAGAATCAATAAGCTACAGTGAGTAGTTCTATTTAGATAACTCGTCAACCAATTAGATTTAATTTTTTAATGTTTATAATTTTATGATAAGAATGTCACATCACTGTATACAACCGTGTGCCACCCCTATTAGTACTCGCTGTTGCCTCACAATATCCTAGAGCGTACGCCACGGTACGTTAGGGACTTGTTTTTGGACTGTCAAATTATGAAATTTTGGATTTAGCCTTGTAGGGTAAAATACAAGTTTCCTGTTTTTAAAGGGGAATTCGATGTTAAACCATAAAAGCTCTACCATGTGTCTTGTTGTTTAACAGGAAAAGAAGGATTTTTAAACAGTTGGTATAAGTGTTAAAGAAATTTAGGTTTTATGACTGAATATATTTACGATTCATTTCAGGTTTTTTTGATCCGATATGTGTGTTTAGTACCTTACTAATTACAGATGCTCTACGTTGCAACAAAGAGACCGTACGGAATACAGAAAGAAACTACGAAAATTGTATAAAAAAACTTATTATTTATCTTATATCTCATTAACTCGGGAACAACGTCGCTTATGATACAATTCACATAAATAAATATACATCTGAAAAACAGATTTTTTCCTTATATAAATGAACTCTTCATCCTTTTCCGTTGTTTCATTTTGAACGGACCGCTTCAGAAATCAGACTATTTCCGTCTCCAAACTCTATAAGGTAAAACAAGAAGAACCGATTTAATACCCTAATAATTGCGTCTGAGAGAAACAAAACAAAAACATTTTGACATACTTGTACTTTCATAGGCTCGTCTCTTGCTTCTATTTCTGATCGATTTTTTATATACGTAAGTTTAATATCTGGGGAATTTTATTATCTTAGTTCATGACATTTATGTACTGTTCACATGCGTGATATCATAATTTTTTTATATATAGCTTTAAATTATTTATTATTATGAAACTGTTAACACTAGACAGACAAAATTATCACAGAGCCCTTTCAGGCAGGCCGCATAATGCGCGGCACTCCGTTCCCCAGCTTTATCGTAGGTTCAGACTCAATCAAATCAAAATAATAAGCAATTAGGACATAAAGAACTGAAATTTGAGTAAATGAATCAATGAAATATACAGGACCTATTAAATTCATTAAAAAAGTTACAAATGTGATCCAAGCCAACAGAAAATACAAATATACTTAAAATACATAATACTTTCATTCACCCTATGTTTATAACATTTTATATTTTTTTCTATGTTCCTTTACCCTAAAAATTTGCAACATGATAAAAACTTAAATCAGCTGGGACCCAAAATGATTTGTATACCCGTTACAACCACTAGTCAGAGCCTTCGTGTTCATTCGAAAGTATTCAGTATCGAGCCATTTATAACTGTCTACGTAATTATAACTAGTTTCTTTATAGAATCTCTTTATCGAATTCTCTTCGAGAGGATTTTATGAAATATACTATAGTATATACCCGTATGTATATTGTAATTCTACTTACCAAGATTACCCAAGATTGATTACCCAAGAACGTATACCCGAATCCGGCACCCGTTCGGATGATAAGACAATACCAACTATTCCATGCGAGAATAACATAAGATAATAATATGATGATCAACATATGTATGATCAGCCCATATAAAAAATATTTAAATCCATAGCAACACTAGATATGGAATGTAAGACAAACAAACGTCCATACATACATTCTTGTTTATTATACTATAAAAAAACGCATATTCGCGTGTACCGAACAATGATTCTATCACCCCTCCGTATATCACCCTATTTAATTAGCATAATGTTAAACTGACAGCTGCGCACGCGCCCGTCGCCATCTTGGCGTGACGTCACATCGATTTTTCGAAAATCGATCCTATCGACCGCACACCTGTGTTGTCAGCTCGTGCCCACCGACTTCCGGGTGCATTGACCTGTTCTTTTTTTTTTTTTACCCTATCAGAGGTATCGCATACGTTCAACTATTAACTCTGGTTTAAGGATATGAAGCAGTTGTAGGTTTTCGTCTTATTAAAAGGCGATAGGGATGTTTGCTTCAAAGGTCACTTTTGGTGGTATTATTTATGCATGCCCTGTGATAGTAAACAGCTTGGATCTGCGATCATTAGTGTTCAATAAGAAAATATTGAACGCAACTTGCTGTACAATCTAGATACGAACAGTGGTGTGTAAAATGAAAACAATTTAAAAACAATACTTCATAACTCACTATAGTCTACGGATATTGTATAGACAATCTAAATTAAAAATAAGGTCCTGCATGTAGTCAACCATAAATACTGGACTTTATAGTTCTGAAAAAATAAACAAAACAAAGTAAAATATAATAAACACCAACCGTCCATTTGATCCAGTCGTTACTGAACCCAAACTCTTCAACCGAAAGGTGGGTGAAAAAATTTCGTCCAAAGGAAATTTACAATTTATGTTATAAGTTCTGTTTCTTTTCTGTGTTTTAATATCAGCATATATTAAGAAATTTACGCATATATGATTTATCAACTGTCAGGCTACCGTAGTACGGACTCGGCGTAGCTTAGGTTCGCAAGACCGAACTGTACTAAAATGTTTTCCTTCTAATAGTCAAGTTAAAATTTGTACTAAGTAATGCCTCAGAGTCTGGAGTGTATTTGGCAATAGGCTCACCACCTATACCTTAGTGAGATATAAACGAGGCGTAGGCACAATCCTCTGCCTACGCTTTCGGCGATTACAAGCGTGATGTTACGTTGTCACGTAGTCGTTCAAAAGTGGGATGGACACAAGTATAATGGTTACTCTAACCTGAATATTATCAAATATCCAATTAAGCTTACATTGTTTGAAGATATATCTTACTAACGATATCAGATAGCAAAACAAACGTGTATCATTATTATTACAAGGTAAAATGGGTGTAATGTCTTATCTAGTTACAAAAGATAATCTGTAATGAAATGGTATTTACAAACATCTCTCCTACAAATGATGCTTGCAACAGAACAACTCGTAGGTACAGAGATTATTTCAGTGACGTAACGCCTAAGGGCAAATAGCTCCGAAAGACATTTTTGTGGTCATTTAAAAATGGTGGTATGGGCGAATTAATGTCATAAATATGAATAACTTTGAATTCACAAAGTCAAAATGTCATAAATATGAATAACTTTGAATTCAAAGTTCATGTGAATGTCGTAGTATCTGTACTCGCTTGTGGCTTGTGGGAGGGAGTAGGTATTTGGAGACCAACGCGATGTGGTTCGAACTGAATTTGAATATAGAACGACACATAGTTCGAATATTCAAAGATAGTTGGAATTTTTTTAGTGTCCGTAAGTGTCCTCCAGCCAGTGAAATATAACATAATCTCAATAATAAAATACTTAATTACGAATAACATATAAAATATTTACATACGTATTCATTTACATGTATATTTGAAATACCGTGGTATCTGTCTACCCCGTTGGGCACCTGGCGTTATGATATAATGATAATAAAAACAAACAAATATGATAGTAAAAAGCAACTGTTTTAATCAAATAATGATTAAATGTAGCACATTTTTCACTATTTCCATATGAAATTTTATGTAAAACAGTTCAAATAAAGTTCCATGTGCATGTTACAAGACAAAATTATAACAAACTCATGCACTATAGCTTATTTATTCATTTAATTTTATGTAAATAATAACTTTTCCCAAATTGTAAAGTGTATGTTTAAAATAATCTATAGATACAGTTTTTAAATTTGCACATTATATTTATTTACGCATAATTCAAGAAGGGAAATCATTATAATTACATATCTTCACGAAAATAATTCAAATCGATGTGTTAAAGAATAATTTTTGTAAC
>DWEJ01003548.1:0-10346 GCA_018245835.1 Mysoria sejanus stolli | reverse complement strand
GTTCCTGTCCTCCATTTTTAACACGCTTTTATTAGCTCGGGTTGTATTAGTTTCCATGTCCGGAACACATTGGAATGAGTGATTCGATTTTGTCAAGGATACACAATCCCCTGAAACAAAACCGTTTCGCGAGCCTGTCGTCGCTGATGCGTTAACACAAAGACATTGTCCAGACTGCCGACTGATACACTCCAGACTATCAGATTTGGAGAGTAATAAAGACCGAATATTCTCGAACGTTCTCGAAATAAATGCAGCTTAAAATAGACAATGAAATCTTAGTAAAGCTGGCGTATATTTTTATTGTTTAATTTTGATACTTGAAACATTTACACCTATATTTAATGTTTCTTTTTAATTATTTTATTGTTAATCGTTTCATCTTTATCTTCCTAACGAGTATAATTCTCTTTCCGCAGTCGGGTTGCCGGAAGAAATTATATTATGCCGTCCATTGTTTATATTTCTTGCGGCGGTGTGTGGTTTTGTATATTTTCGTATCAACTATGAATAATGAAGGATTATCAATTCATAACAATGGTACTTTGCCATTTATGCCCGGGGTGGTACAGTTTTTAAAAGGAGATGGAGACAGGTAGGCAGTAAAACATGTCATAGGTACGGATTTTTATGTACTAAAAAGCTGTTCAGTAAAACTAGCTACCTAATTTCATAACAAATTATTTATGAGCACGTGTCCACGTTACAGGTATATAAGTACAGTCGCGTACACACGACTCTGTTGCATTCTCGTCACGTACTCAATATTGTCCCGTCTGTGTTTTGCGGTAATATTAATGTAAGGCAAGGAACATAAAAGTACGTGCGGATTTATTAGTAAAATATTTATTCCTTTTAGTGTTAAGAGTGCTACCTCCGATTTCGCTTGCGCTCGGATAAAAATAGGAATTTTTACAATCGCAATAAATATCCTACGAGTATGTAAAAATGTACTACGCCGATCAATACTTAGTTATTAGTATACCAATTTTATAGGAGTTAAACCATTAGTTTTTCCATCATCATATAAGCAGATAAAAATCTCTAAAACTACTCTGTAATATTTATACCAGTTAACAAGTTCGTTCTTCAATATTCTATAACATATTTCTGTTACAATAAACTGAAGCCATAGTAAGATTTATAAATTGTGAATTTTTTGCCCTACCCCTTCTGGAAAATTTAGGCGTGATGTTATGATAATTTTATTTACACATTTAATGAAGTATAATATATGTTTTTAATTTAATTTTACCTCTCCAAATATCATATTGTTAGGTGTAGACACAAATTAATACAGACTCGTAGAAAGCATTCGCGTCACGTCTGTCATATTGTGGCCGGCTGCGTCCTGCGGAGCGATAAATACTAAGTATAGGAAAGTTGGAGAAAAATTACGGGAAACTTTTAATATGTTTCCATTATGGGTCTCTGTACGAGCCGGTGTACGGCAATAGGCTTAGCATGTATTGTATACCGGAATGAGGCATATCTTGTGAAATGTAGGCTCTTCTGCTTACTTCTTCAAGCACAAAGGCATGGTGTTACGTTTACGTTTATCTCATATGCTTTTGTACGATACCAAGGCAACGATTATGTTTAGGTATTGAGGCATTCTGAACTTTATTTTTATCGTTAATCTATATACCTGTTATTTTTTATAAATACAAAATTATTTTTATGAAAATTAACCCCTTATATTGTACTCAGAAAGGTCAAAATAAATAGTTTGATCAAAAAATTGATCGCCAACTACCATTATGTACATAATTTCTTAAATTTTGTTGAAAGTTCTTAAATAAGTACATACATAAAATACATATTGTATTATATTCAAAATTCAAATTATATTTTCATGATCAAAAAGAATTTTAAATTATATATTTTCATGATATAGACGACATATTATTAATGAAACATACAGATCTAGAGAGCACTTATAAAAATATAGAATAATTCTCGCGAGTTCTAATATTTTTAAAAAAGGAACCGGGCAGGCTGGTTCATAGTGACGGTTCTGGAATAATTTTTTTCTGGTTTTTAGAAAGTATTAGTGTGTACAGTCGTGCACATCAACAAATTCGCATCACGTAACATCACAATGACGTCTCGGGCGATGGCGTCAGTCTCGGGTGTACACAGCCCGGCGTAATTAGACTGATTAGTATTAGCGTCAGAAATGGGAATGTCTTTTTTTTCTCAAGCCACATTACAAAAAAAATATCATTTGAACCTCCAACGTAACCCCAAAAACATCATTAACAGTTTGATAAAACCTGTTTCTAGATCATATAATTTGAAGTCATTTCTAAAGTAACGAGTATTAAAAGTAATAGAATACATCGTGACACCAACACACACCATATGATCCAACTATAGATAAAGGCAGATCGTGTACTTTAGTAACCACACAGCCGATTCACAAATATGCAGTATAGATTTAGATAACCTCGAATTGAAGGGAATGCCGCCGCTGTGGGGTCAATAGGTGAAGCGCTTCTCATGTCCGATAGAACACAAAGAGAAATTAACTTTATGACATTCAAACGGCGTACTACAGGTATTACTTATTCTATACACAATCAATTCCGTATATCAATTCGGAAACGATAAAGGGATTTCTGCTTTATTTAACATGGGAATCTGGTATCCCATGTATAATATATTGTAAAACATAACTTGCGAGTAACAGTCGTGCATCAAGTTTTTACAATCCCGTTAAATAATGTACCTTCAATGCACGATAATGAAATCCCTTGAAATTACGTCGTTTATGTCTTATTACAGTTACGATTCGACGGACTATTACGTCGAAATTAATTGAATTGGGAACTATAATTAAAGCTTAAATTTAGGAAGTTTAAACTGAACGATGTACTACTACTACTGCTTCATGTTTGAGACTTAGGTTTAATATTCGAATACAACAATTATTGATTATATAAGTCCTGGTTTGATTGTAAAATTGCATCTGCAACTAATCGATGCTTGGGTAAGTAAATTTTGAAAACAAGTTCTGTTTTCTAAGATGTGTGGTTCCAGAAGTTTCAAATCCTTATAACACTATTGGAACTATATAAAACAATATGTTGTAAGCTTACTAGTTAGATATGCCGACCATTAACGAAAAGATAAGGTTACCTAACACAGACCTATGCTGGTACGTCCTTTGTCTGTGCGTAAATCTGATTTAACTTTTGCACCAATTTTCTGCTAGAGATTCAACTTTTGTAATTTTGTATATATGGTATTACTACGTATCAAAATATAGAAAGTAATTTGGAAATATATTTACCCTTCAGCGAATGAACATTTCAGTTGTATTGAGTTTTTATGGCTCTGTATAATGAGAGTTGCCGTCGGGCTGACACATAAAACGTGACGTTGAGGGTCGCATTTCCATCAAGTGAATTTTACGAGCAGCTGGGGGTAGTTTAATTATCACGATGTTTCTCACTGACTTAGAGCATGAAGTCTACACAGACCCCTGTAATACTCCTTATACTGGTTACATTGACGCTTTTGTTTATAGACCTGGTTTTATCGTCGCCGTTATCTTTTAGTAATGGTATTTCTCCATTTGCGCTCTCTGCATTAAGTAGAATAATGTGTCTTATATTTTTATGCAACATTGGGCTCAGTAATAGGATTGTTAAATAAATAAATTTCGATAATTAAAATGCCTGTCTTAGGGCAATACCAGACATAAAAGACATATCAGTCTGATTAACAAAAAATAATATCTATATAATGGATTTGCAAAACAGAAGTGATTCGGAAAGATAATACAAGTTAATGGCTACTTTAATCCTTAAAGTTTTGAACCGCCCTGAAATCTTCCGAATAGTCGAACGAAGGGTTATTTATAAGAATCGGCACTGTCAGCGCAAGCCCTCCGGAAAGGAACGTGCGGGCACGCTCGTTGAAATCCATCACTAACAGTCACGCATCCGAAGACAAATAGCGTTGTTGTATATAATACATCGTTCTCAATAAACTAGCGTATACATAACATCGTAAGGGATTTACAACAGCAACTATCCATAATACTTATTCCACGCTCGGTCTAACATAAGTCGGTGCCGATAAGAGTGTCGGTGAAGACGCATCAATCAGTCACAATTATTTACGTTATCGTGATTCTTCGTGCGGTCGGTTATTATTGCCGTTCCGTTTCGTACTGCGGCGTCCATTAAATTGGCTCGGCATATTCACCGCTTACCCGCATCTTGCCTCACTCTGACACCGTCTTTGCAAGTCGCCAGTCAGTTTATCAATAGCGCACAGACGGAAATGTCCTATTAGAAGAAGAAAGAAAAGTTCTGTGGAAGAAAACATCGTCGTTCTCTAAAGACAAAAACATGAAGACACCCCCGCTTGGCGGGGGATATCTGTTGTACTTTGAATCCCAGGTTCGAAGATTTAAGCCGTTCTAATACGTTATTGCAATATTTATCTTGGAGCGTCGATAAATAATTAAATCCGTCAATATGAACATATCGTAAGTATGTAACATGCTAGGAAAATTTCAATTATTATTTGCAATAATATCATTATATGATGCCAGTATTCTGGTATGCCGGTAGGATCAGGCAAAGGAGTGTAGCGCACTTCCACGAGGCAGTCAATATTATCAACTCATGTTTATATGACAATTACACTCACAAGTGGGAGTCTCTCTATTATGGTAACCAAATAGGTGAAATATGGACATACATAAAAAAATTAAACTGTATCGTATACTACTTATATGCAATAGTTTTGCACTACACAAAAAAAATTACTCCTCGTCACAGAAGTGAGACGTATTAGTGCCCTGGGTGGGAATCGAACCTTTGGCTCAGCTCGACACTGGTCCAACTAAATTCGATCACCACCGGTCCATGAGTTTCGTTGGTTGTTTGCTGTCGCACCCATTTATTAATTTATATATTCGAAGCCTAGGAACAGTAATTTATTCTGTTAAATATACGCTAGCATCGATGTCAATAACCATGACATCTTGTAACGTTTGGACATACAGAAGGCTATGGAGGTGTATTTGAACTGTGTTTTGTTTTAGGTAGTAGCAGATATTACCTAATACCAGTACTATCGTCTAGATGGCAACACTGCCTGTCAGCGCTGGCTTTGGTTGTCTCTTACATGTATACCCTGTATCCAGGCACGGGGTTTAAGAATGTATTTTTTATTCTTACTGCGTCCGGATACGGACATCCTAACACTAATTATCGTCAGTTACTGTATTGATCATTTACAAAATAAAATAAAAATATTTACGTCATTATAAAGAGTACGTGGTGATAAAGTTCATAGTTTATCGAAACAGTCTCGCTACTAATACTCGTTTAAAGTTGAGTTCATAAATGTAAATATCTATCGGAAATGACTACGTAAAAATTTGAAACTTTTTATAACTCTTTTACTCTTATTCACTTTCATGTTTTAAAATTAAAAAAGAAAACCTCGTTCCACTCTTGACATCGTTAACGCACGCCGTTTCTCCCCCTCCCGCCCTCAGAAACTAATTTGCGTTCCGATACTTGCAACCGTTTGCAACATAATGAGCATTACTGTACTATTAAAAAAAAGAACGTAATACAATGCATTGGAACACAATATCACTGTTTATCACTACCTTTACCTGATATAATTATAATTAACTACTATGGCTTTAGAAATAATTGATAGAAAAACTACTAAACAAGGACGAAGTACATTACAGGATCTTTTTTTTAAACCATGCCAGAATTATCGTTTGATAGAACCAAACTAGATTCTAGCAAGCCTTGTCATATTTAAATTCATATATTTTGAACTATTTCCTGTACCAAATTCCATTTACTGTAAACTTGAACAAAATATTGTGAGCAGAGATTAAGGATTTCCAAGTACTAGTTCCTGGCAGACTGCTTTCGCCTCATTTACATTTATCAAAAACCGTTGTACAAACCTACTCGTCTATTGAAAAAAATTTTGACTCTCCTGTTTTTGTTTTTCTTAAAAAACATTGTTGAATTATCTCCACAACTGTACCATGACCGTTGATTTTTTCTGTCAGATATTACATTAGACAACATAAAAGTATATTATAACAAAATATCACCGCGACTGTACTTCACACTTGGCTTGGGTGAAGCTATAAAATTGGCGGGCTTATTCTTATTAAAAGCAACCGCCTCGTAAACCGAAGGTTCGGAATCCCTCCACTAAGCACACATCGATATGGATACGGCTCTACGGGAATAATGGGTACATATAGAATTTAGTGCAAGTAGAAATGGTAACGTTCAATTAGGTAACTATATAAATATAGGTAACTATATGAATGTAAATGAAAACATATTATTATATAAACGTTCATAGATAAAAGAATAGAGACTACTGTTTTTTTTTCAAATAGTTTTATAAATAGTCCACGTATTAGTAGAACACATCTAAAATCATATTGAATAAATCACTCATTTATGTTCGCCTATAATTTTGAACAGTAATAAATTACGTTTTAGTGCGTGATTTTTTAATTAGTCCTAGTGTAAATTGTAAAAGAAATAATTATAGTAACAGATGGCATATCTAACAAATAAGTGTTCTATTCTCTTCTAATCTAATAGAAGTCAGCGCACAGTAACTCCAACTGAGTTCGCTTAGCTAGGGGCGCGCGCCATAAAATTTTACGACTGGTTGCCATGACAACGGGGCCATTACGCCATAGTTCGTGGATACGCCGAGAGGGCGCTGGCGTGTGTACTTTTTTTAAATGAAGCAGATATTCAGCCGGTACCTAGGGTGTGTCATGCAATTTTAAATCGATGTGTAACTTGTAAATTCAACAGAACCTTTTTCAATTTCAAATTCAGAATTTCGCGCATTCTGTCAGACCGTCGTTATTTTGCTCTGATTCCTACTTTATCAATAAGTATTTTTTCTCAGTAGTATATATGTATATACATATCTGCTAAGTTATAGATAAGATAGTAATACGTTAAATAATTAAGGGTACAATGCTTCTTGTTTCAAGAGTTTGGTTGCTTCTTGTTTTTCATTAGGAGGCATGAAATTTTCGGAGTTCAAGGGCCAGAAAGTTTGGGAAAACCAGGGACTCCAATTAAGTTACACATTTTAAATAATAGTAAACATGTTCGCGCTTTACGAATGACAGTTGAAATGTGACCACTTCTCAGCCACCAGCGGACATATTGTGATAAGTGACACGACTTTATTGCATTTTGTGTGTTTAAGATATCACACATAAATTATCTGCCCTATGCATATATATCAACTGTAACTCATATTGACTGAGCAATCCTCGTCGTAAATCTATGTTACATAGCATCTCCCCTATATTTCCCCGAAGAATTAGGCAGAGAAGTGTAGTATTCAAATTTACCTACTTCCCGTTAATTATTTTTCTTCGTCGAGATATCTGATCGTGAGTAATTAGTTGCAATATCCAGGGTGCGCCAGACAGTATATGATCGTACGTAATCAGACATATATCGCTTTTAGTGGAGACTCCTTTTATGTACTGCCAATAGTAGTAGATCTAGGGATCGAACCCAGGACCTCTCCCTCGGCAGATGCAAAACCACCATATATACTATCATTTGATGCTGGTGAAACCGCGAGACACAGCTAACTATTACAGAAAGTGCCTCACCCTATCGTCCAGACGTGTTTCGCTTATTGAAAATGGTTAAAGATTAATTATATTGTTTTATAATGATTGAAAAGTTAATTATTATGAAAAGTTAATTAATTTAGCATTTGCTTAAAATAAATGCAAGTATTATTCTTCTTACCGTGAAGCACCAGCTGTTTTATACAAGTTGCTGTTGAAGGTTTGGGTAGTGTATTCAGAAAACATTTCAATCAGATTGGACATTTATTGAACTGTAAGAATACTTTTTATATTTTTTTTAACATAAATATTGTTTTCGAGAAAAATCTAAGAAATGAAACGAAGAAAAAGTGTTATCGTAATACATAATCTCATAAATTATTTTAACCAAAAAACCCTACTAATACTAAAAATTATTATTGATTTGACATTGTTACAATTAAAAACAAAAATATATAAAATCCAATATGGCGTCGACAGCTGTTGGCGCGTTTTTTCGTCCATTGTCTATAATAAGTTTCGCAACTCTGTCGATTTTGGGTTTTCAATATTGATAGTTTCTGTCTGGTTGGAACGTCCGATGTTCTATACACGCAATAAAAGTCTGCTTCCATTGTGCTGCCATTTTTATTAGTTTGTTTTCCAACAATGGAATGCAAGTAAAGAGCAACGATATCTTTTGTGTGGTACGTATTCGATAACGTGATTTAGTTTAAATGTCATATTTGAAAACAGTTCTCATTTTGTATTATCTGTTCATATTCCGCAGTCAAAGTAATTTATTTGTTGGATATTATATCGATTCTCCAAAAGTTTTTTTTATTTTTAACAGTAATCGTCGGAAATTAATTTTGAATTTAAACTTCATGGAACATTTGATAAAGTGACCATAAACAAACTCGATATAAAACACTACATCCTGTTTAAAGTAGTGGTTTAACCGTTAGCTAATAACGAATATTAATTTAATGAAGAGTTTTAAACTTCATCTTTCTAAGTATTTTAATCGAAACTTATATTGCATTCATAGATATTCTAAATTAAATACAACTCATTGTGACTGTGAAGTAAAATATCATGCTGAAGACTTCTCCAGAATGTTCTAACACGCGTGTCTGTTCTTCGAATTACCACATGAATTTGTTTTTCATAAATAACAAATACGCCCAGATCGGTCATTTGAATGCCTCGTTGGTCCAGTGGTTGCATCTGCAACTGTTGAGCTAGAGGTCCTGGACACAATCTTCGAGTCGGACAAAGTATTATTGATTTTTCTCGACTTGAAATTACCAGTTATAATTCGATGTCTAGATCTGTGTCAGGTGTATGGTCTTATTTACGTGTACTGTGTTCGTTATAATCATGTTCAATCGTTTCTCGTTAGCACCATTGTAATACAACATGTTCTTAACTCCGCGACCGGAAACGACTGGCGGGCATCGATTAAGCGATCTTCAAACTCGAAAGACGCGACCGGTTTAATTTTAAAAGCGACGTTTTATATGCTATCTACATCCAGTCGGTAACACTTTGGTTCCACCGAACTCGTTACTCGAGCACTTCGCGGCTCGAGTGTATCGTTAGCTGTCGGTGTTGCCGTCCGCACGTTAAACTCGCAAGTGTTACCGTACTTCAAATATTTGTTTCCTCGCCGAGTAATCGCCGGGCGATAATTGACGCGGTACGAGCGAGCGTCAGCGAGTGACGCGGCGCAGGACTGGCCGACTGATGTGTTTAGATTGTGTACGCACTGGTCTTTGAGTTTTCGGACAGGCCTGCATTGCGGATGCTAAGTGAATATTGCATGTCTGTCCACAGCAAGCACTGAAAAAACTTATAGTCCAGGAACCACGAAGTCTTTAAGGATAAAGATGAATATACATATGCGCCCAGTACTCTCTGCGATACCCGAAAGAGACCAGGCTTCATGATATAGTAATATAATACAATTCACAGGAAGTTACTGGCATTAAATCTATTTCTATGCCTATAATGCAAGTGTCAACGATGATGTCACTTACCGCATTATCATATTGACAGCTGTCAAGCTGTTATTAACGCCGGACGCGGTCGGCTCCTCTGATTGTGACCTCTAGTAACATACGTTTCCACGAGTCTTCTGATCGTTCTCATTAACGACTTCTGGAACGGCTTTCTACACCCTAGAGACGCTTGAGCTGAAGCCAACCACGGATTTTAATCAATCTCTATCAAGTTCCAGCTATTCATAAATTACTGAGATTCGACTATGTCCAGCTCAGGGATTGAAATAATTATAGGTACTACTATATATAGCTATTTTTTTATCTTAGAAATTGTTAACAATGGATACAAATTAAACTCGTTCATTATAGAATATTGCAGATTTCAATTAATAGCTGCGGACGTAAACAATATTTAGAAATTGACACGTCCTAAGTCGCATAGGCCGACCTAGACTATCAAAGAAATAAAAATATAGAACAAAAAGAACATTTCAGTAACTATTATTCTTACTGCCTCGTTGGTCGTGTTGGTTGCAAGTGTGACCGCCGATCGGGAGGTCCCGGTTCGAACACAAAAGAATTTTTCTAATTTACAAATTTTATAGAAAATCTAATTTAAAATTCTATAAGTGGTTCGGAGTCTGGATATGTGCCCGATGCATGGCAATAGGCTCACTACCTATTCCATAGTGGGACGCAAACGTAACCGGTTAAACGTGGGAGTGTTCTGCATTCCGCTG